>NQII01005152.1:6319-223462 GCA_002778355.1 Clitarchus hookeri | reverse complement strand
ATTTGTTTTTTGAAAGTTCTAATTTGCAAGGGCAATAATGTCTAAAGAAAAAAATTGCAAAATGTTCGGTCCGAAATGGACGTACAATTTTTTTTAGCGTAATAGGGACGAGACAAATATTAAAATGATATTGTGGTGGAAAGTATAGGAGGGAAGAAATTTTTGATTTTGCAAGAGTAGAAAAAAATTGCTGCCTTCACAAGAGCTCATGAACAAAAACAAACAAATTTACTACAGTCTATTTATTTTTCGAGTACCGTTTGTTTTCTAGTTCACGCAGTTTACGGAAAAATGTCTNTCGTTTGTTTTCTAGTTCACGCAGTTTACGGAAATATGTCACTACCCAGATTTTCAGCCCATTTCCACTTCAATATTTGCTCTTGTTTGCAAACCAATCTGGATTGAAAACTTTACTTTAAAAGCGGATTTCTGTCCATTTTCGCCCCGTGTTCGCTACGTTTTGACTCCAGTTCGAGTTCAGTATAGTCCGAAGTTTTATTCTAAATGTAGGAATGGTCTCATAGAAATTTTACATATTGTGTAGATCACCATCAAAACTTCATATAGAGTACATATAAGAATCCACTTTACAATTTAGGTCATATTACCTAGTATTAATACTGATATTTGTTGTCGCATTAAAGGTGAGATTGCTTTCCTACGACAGGTACAACGGATACTTCTAAAACTGCTTTTAAATGTGTGATACTTATTTTATAAGGTATTTTCCAAATAAAGAGTTTGTATAGAAACATCACAGACATTATCGTCAATTCTGGTATGGAAATCATTCACGGAGCTCTAAGGCCCAAGTTAGTGTTCTTAACAGCATGATATTGTAAAGCAAAATTCAAGTATTTACCATGATAGGTGTATATCTTGTTCAAAAAGATATTCAGAGCACTTTTCTAATTAACTTAAGGTGTATGATAGTGGACTGTCTCCTTCTCAGGCAGTAATGTATGGGCCACGAAGAATATCCATCAGACCCATACAAGGAATCATAAATATAAACTGCTCATTCAGTTCAACAAATCTTTAAAATGTCATACTGGTCAAGCTGATGTAAGGATGCAATGAAATAGGGGCCCTGGATTATTTTAATGTTGGAGTAACAATCTATTTGATTAGGACGGTAGGTACCAGTCGTTTCTAAACCCCAACTAAAAACGATGGAGGGGGGGGGTGGGAAGGAAGTGCGCAAGAAAGAAATAAAACACTGATTAGTCACAACGTCCTCGAAGTAACGAACGCAGATCCGCCGGGGATCTGACCCGGGAATACGGTCATGTGTACCTTTCGGCCACCGAAGTCGTTATTAAAGTAAAGGGAATGAGGTGTTAAGCTTTTTTGCAGCATGTTTAAACGAATACATAAGCGAGCCTACCTGAGACAAAGTTCCTGTTTACAAGTCCCTGTTTCCGTTCCGCTGTTATGACCCACGTCGTCAACGCCACGCCGAAGAAGAACATCATTCTGCAATGCAAAACAAATTTACAGAAGTTGATTTGTTAGTGTAACAGTTTATGATTTAACGTTCAAAACTTCATACCAGTCTGAGATTTAATATAATAAGTATTAATTCGTGCTTAAAATGAGTGATAAATTATTGGTGTCTGAGACATACACTCTGAAACTCAAAAGGTTGAGAATGGCTCCTAATCACTGAAACCAGTAGCACCACCAGCCATCAGTGACAGTTGGTAGTATTTTGTTAAATGCTTTTTGGTGGCCTGTATTAAATTGGTTTAATTATACTACATTTGGTTATAGTGCATAGCTTCTATTGTTACAAGAGCCAAATTTTTGCTACTATCTTCTTGAAAAAATGTCTCTACCTATCAGAATATTGCATGACATAATTTTTTTTTTTCGCTAATTTATTCAGTTAATTAGCATAATGGTTTCTGAATGCAGAGTTTGCCGAATGGTACAAAAGTGACAGAGGAACACAAAATCAAATACATTGACAAAAATTTGAATACTATAAGAGGGAAGCACCAAGTAACTTAAATTATCATACTATTACACAGAATAGTTCTAAATGAGTTGGTGCTTAAAGTTGAAATCTATGTCAATATATGACATTCACACAAACATGTTTTTNGAAATCTATGTCAATATATGACATTCACACAAACATGTTTTTATATCATTGCAAATTTTTTTATTCTCTAGTAAAGTTTTATTTATTATATGTTTGTGAAATTTACAGGCCATTTTTGCGTTTTAAGAAGATATGTTATTGTTTTCTTTTAAAAAGGGCCTTCATTGAAGCAACGGACATAAACGCAATCATAAATATGAATAAAAACAACTTGAGGTGTAAATGCTTGTATACAATATTCTTTGAATAAGTTATCTTGATATATGAGAGTTTATTTACCAACTATCCTTATATATAATTTTTTTAAGCTGTAACGTTTGTTAATTATTTGATACAGTGAACCCAAAAAAAATCCACCATAGGGCATTACTCAGATTATTAGTCGTATGAATTACGTGATATTTCCATCGTAAATAAGAGTAAAAGCGTATTCCCAATTTTTTCCCTGTAGGACATTATGTATAGTTTGATAAACAATGGAAATCTGCAAATAATAAAAAGGTTTATTAAACATGGAAACAAATTTATTGAAGATAGTTTTTTTTTTAAATTAAAGTAAGTTTACTGGATGCAAAGCACATAGTTAAGTTTAAGAAACAAAACATTATTACATGTATATTCGTTATTCTTTGTATTTTTAATTTTAACTGCAATAATAGCATATATTGTCCACAAAAATTATATTCTGACTTCAGGGATAAAATTCACGGTCAAATAATTGATATACGTAAGTAATGGCAAAATACCAAGTATGAAACTTTGTAGCACTCCATGATAAAATTTTACTAAGCGAGAGTAAGCTTAACTTAACGTAACCACTTTCTGGTGTTTTATAGGTGAAAAGTATTTCATCGAGTTATAAGCAATTTATGTGTCCCACGCGAGGCCTTCCTGCGACCATTCGCACCGTCGATTGTCACTCCGCCTGTCACAGCTTCACAGTGACTCGCCAGTGTGCCGCACGAGTGCTCTGTTCACGTTAACGTATTGTGCAAAGGGATAACCACCTCGTAACGCAGTGAATGGTGCTACGTAATAAGAGCCTCTTAATTAATCTAGAGCTAATGAATCATTTATAGCGCTTTGTGTCCTCTGAGGTCGAACGTCAAGTAACGCCGTTACGTAGACGTAAAGTGTATATTGTGAATCAGTGTTCTATTTTGTGTAACGTTAACCTGTGCGTCTCACAATTACCGTATGACTTAACAGAACACGCATATCAGAAGCGACCAAGCGCCATAGTGTAGTTTTTTTTTCATTTAGTGTACAATTTTTGTGTTTTTCTAAACGTGTGAGAATATGCAGATTTTTCAGGGTGATATTAGAATGAAAATCTGGCACCAAGTTGCCCAGGCATGTTGGCATTCATTTGTTTCAATTCTTACGACGTAACCATTAACGTAAACGTCTCTGTAGCACGTAGTGCTACAGAGACGTAGTGCTACAGAGCATCTGTATTTTTGTATTGGGAATTTCCGTATTAATTTGAAAGTGTTAATTTTTCACGTCATTTTCCAAGTGTTCTCAAGCATCCATCATCTTGTTTAATCATAAACTGTATGTTATTTTTAAAGATAACAAAATGAGAAATGCTTATACTTTTTGGCGCGCACACGGCGCGAAAGGCTGCCGGCGTGAGCGCCTTGACACTAGTTGGATTCTAGTAGCTGGATGGGGAGGAAATCGCGCGCGGCCTCTCCGGGCCTTCATCAACTTCTCGCCGGTCATGCAGCGTGTCAACAGTTAATCGTATTTGTAATGGAACCTCAAGCATTGTATAGCCCGGAGAGCGAGCAATCCTGCCCCTCAAGATTTTTGCACACTCCTGAGGCTTAATTCCCATTTGATTATCACGTAGGTCTCGTGCCACTGTTTCGCTGCACTAGGGTTCCTCGAGCTAGAGTGGGGAGTGTTATGTACGTGCCTCTTCGGTGGGTAAAGTTAAATGAAACGTGTGTGTGAAGGTCACCAGACGTATTTATTTCTCCAACCGCTTCTCGGCTGCGTCACTTTTCGTGATTCTTCTACTTTTCATACTAGTCTACAGACGTTGAGGTGGCCTTATACCATCTAAATGCTGGAGTGGGCATGCGTTAAGATGGGCTAAAACACCTCTGACTAGACTAGACACGCAGGAGTATAACAGAACATCCAACGCTGGATCATCAGAGGAGGCCATATCCAAGGGCCAACGGCCACGCATCCTTCATCCTCGTGCTCTTCGAGCTGGCGCCCTAAGGAAAGTATCACCTGTCTGGCAGGCATCTGTCCCAGACATCTAGCCTGTACACGCAATACCCAATCCCTCTGATGTCCGAAAAACCCACCGCTCTTCACAATAATAATTCAAATGTATTTATTTAACACAAGTTATAATCAACGGAAGTAGACGTGCAAAATGTAAAAACACAAATTTCAATTTCGAAATGGAAGCGTAGGCAAAATGCAGCGATGAGTAATAGTATTCTTATTAAAGAAATAAGCTAACTTTTCAAATAAATTTATCTTTAAGATGGCTAATTAATATTTGTTATGTAAGCGCCATCAAACAAAACTACGTTACAAATATATCTCAGTGGTAGAAACAACGCAAACAATGACACAAAGCTAACATGTAAAAAAAGCTATTTTCCGAGAGTACAGTTTCTGTATAAGACATGTGTGAGGTTTGTTAGTGTTCAAGATAAAGAAATGGCAAAACAAAATGTTTAAAGCAACACAGCTTTCATTTTAATTGCTTTGACAGGAGCTACCTTTTGTAGAAGAGCAATAAACTTAACATATTACAAATAGCTCCACAGGAAGTGCGTTTTTTTTTGTTAAGAATGCATCGCAAATACTTTAATCATATATTTGTTTCACAATAATACAATATTTTTAAACTCGGCTTAATGTTTTGAAATCCATATGTACTAAATGAAGTGCTGACTGACTCACTCATCAACGTGCGACCCAAACAATTAGACGCAAAAGCCAAAAAAAATTAGTATGGCTTCTCCTTAGCTTTCAGGTACCCACTAAGATAGGATGTTTTGAAATTCGATCCTTATGAACGTGGAAGAGAAGTAAAATATGTTTTCGAGGACTCCTCGATAGTTCAGTAACACGATGATATATCGTTGTGAACTTACCTTCGAAAGGTAGCCTATGCAAATACCTAAAAACTTATTTGGAAATTCCTTAAAATTCACCCCTTAAAGGGGTGAATTTTACACATATTACACCTAAAATGGTGTAAAATATGTTTTCAAAGACACTTTAATATCGAATTAGCACGATAAGATATCGTTATACTCTTTGCTTCTAATGTCACCTATACAGAATTTCCCATTTATCTTGACCACCCGCAATAAACCCGTACCGGGGCTTCAAATGAAGAATTGTTTCTCACAAAGGTTGTATAACTGGAAGGGGAAAATAATACTCCTCGGGAGTCAGCCTTATAGCATTATTTATATGTGAGATAGGGGGATTAGCATCAGTTTTTTAAATGGNAAAGGTTGTATAACTGGAAGGGGAAAATAATACTCCTCGGGAGTCAGCCTTATAGCATTATTTATATGTGAGATAGGAGTATTAGCATCAGTTTTTAAATGACACCATGTATCTATTGGTCAAATGTCCAATGAAGCTCGTCAAGACCTATTTAAATATGTAGCACAATGTACACTTTCATAAAATGAACATTAAATACGACAGAGAAAGTGGGATCTCTACTGGCATTTTGTAGTATTAACTATATGGGTACTGCAAGGGGTATAACTATCACATTAGATGTTTGTTAAAGGTGGTAACCATTGCCATTGATACACAAGTTCAGTCGCTGATTGAATGACAACACTGATCCCTCCAGTGTTGCCTGCTGAAGAGCATTACAAGCACGCACAATACGTTACTGCATGTTCTCTGGAGTTGCTGGAGTATCTCGATAGACAGCGCCTTCGAGGTAACCTCAAACAAAAAGTCCAGGAGGTTCAGGTCAGGAGATCAAACAGGCGAGCAGGCCACAGAACTGGTCCCCCACAATCAATACTCCTACCAGGGTATTTTCGGTCCAAAACACGATGTGCATACACGGCATTATGTGCTGGGTACCCTTCATGCTGGTACCACATTATCATTCTGTTCCTTAGGGTTTATCCTCCAGAAGACCAGGAAGAATAGTTTGTATGGAGGAGGCATGCTCCCTACCGTTTTGGTTATCATTCACGAAATAAGGCCCTATAACCTCATTGACAACCATCCCACAACAGACGTTAGCTCTTCATTGACGCTGATGGTCCACCTGTCGAAGCCATCGTGGGTTCTCGACAGGCCAATAATGCATGTTCTTCGTATTAACTTAGCCTGAGTTGAAGAAAAACGATTCATCGGTAAAAAGAACATCCGAAAAAAAGTTCGGGTTGGCGATNTATTAACTTAGCCTGAGTTGAAGAAAAACGATTCATCGGTAAAAAGAACATCCGAAAAAAAGTTCGGGTTGGCGATAATTTGAAGCTGTGCCCATTGCCAAAACTCTATACGATTCTGGAAATCATTATTGTGCAATTCGTGGTGTAAGCGTACATAATAGGTATGCAACGTATGACGCTTAAGAATACAAGGTGCACTCGTTTTCAGAATGCCAATTTAGGCTTCAAGTTGGCGTGTACTGACGTGTGGATTAACTGCTACAGACCAGCGAGAACAGCAACCTCAGCAGCTTCATCTGTGCGAGTTCTACGACGATTGCGTTGCTGTGGATTCAAACTGCCCATTTCACAGAGCTTCACAACGAGACGGGAAAACACCCGTCTGGACGGTGGGGTCTTGTCAGGGTATCGCTCTCTGTAGAGTTGCTGCGCCTGACTAGCACTACGCCGACCTTCAACAGAATGAACGACTAATAGGCAAACCAAGCTATTGATAATGGAACCTAACTGTGTGTGTTTGCTTCAGTACAACTCACTTGAACGTACTACACTGTACTGTAACATAATACGAACACGTTCATCTACTGACGTACATTCTCAATAGATGAGCAGCATTTCTACCTTCTCGTTGTTGGCGTACATTTCCGTTACGAAAACTTTCACCTTGAAGTGTACTTTATTCGACTGCACACGGATAACTGATTAACTGATTGCGTAGTCGTCACATCATGTGTGTTCCTTTGTTTCCTCTAAGCGCAACCTCTGTGGAATGAGGTACGCAACTCTGGGTACCTGTTCTGTTTACATCACCAGTGTATCAAATACAGAGCACCAACGTCATACTGTACTGTATCATGCAGTGCAATCGTGCCGCAAGGCATCACATAACGGGTCTTCATCAACCCTTACGAGTCCCAATGTTGGTGGTGGTTTTTCATGATCTGTTTATTAGACTGGTACATTGTGATACATTTTTAATAGGTCTTGACGAGCTTCATTGAAATTTTGACGAATAAATACATGGTGCCATTTAAACCGACGTTAGTACTCGTATCTCACTAATAAATAATGCTATAAGGCTGACTTTCCAGTAATATTATTTCCCCCTTCTAATTATACAACCTTTGAGGGAAACTTTTTTTCATTTGGAGCCCCGGTGCGGGGTTATTGTGGGTGGTTAAGATAAATGGGATATTCTGTATAAATGCTAAAGAAATTTGCAGCATTTTTTGAAATTTAAAACCTTAGAGGGCTAAGAGGAGAAAAATGTGAATTCGAAGACTAATTGATAGGTCGGTAACCAGGTAAGGTATCATTATGCTCTTTGCTTTAGAGAGTCGGCTGTATAAATACCTAAAAATTATTTTGCAGGATTTTTAGAAATTCAACCTTTCATATGGTCAAAAGAGTAAAAATAATAGTTTTCTAGGAATCCTTTAAATGTTCATAAACCTGATAGAAAACCGCTATGCTCTTTGCTTCCAAAGTTTGGCTACATAAATAGTTGAAAACAAATTTCTGGATTTTTACAAATTCAGACCCCTGAAAATATGAAAATGGGTAAAAATTTTCTTTTGATCAAATGTTACCTACATTGCATCGGCTCCAACTGTGTAACTTTCAAACCAACATATTTTGTACAAACTTATCAAAAGATAAAAACATGAATACAAAGGAAACCTGTTTGTTACTGTAAAGCATAAATCCCTATTTCCTTTAGATTTGCAGACGAAGTTGTCAGAGTTAAGCAATAAATATAATTAAATATCTCAATTTCATAAATTGCACGGTCAGTGAAATATATTGAGCTATTATTTGGGTTTACCTAATGGGATTCTATATATGTGTTTAAATCACATTTTATACCGTGGTTAATAACTTTGTACGTCATTTTGGAAGGCGTTTGAATTGGAACATAGTGTCTATGCTAGCTGCACAGTAACCAATCTGTGTGATGAAACAGTTAATTCGTTCCTCTCAAACAGAAATGGCGGAACGAAAAACCTGAAAATCACCTAGATGCGTTTCCAAATCACGTTTTATAACAACGGCGAGGACTTTTGTTTATATTTGGTAGTCCAAAAAATCAGACCTTTATTCACGAAAGTAATATATAACGTAATTTGAACATTTTCCATTAGTATTATCACAAGAAATGCTCAGGAGAAAAATAGTAATTTACCCCATTTTAGACTATAATTTTAAAGGGAATTAACGAATAGTAAAATTAAAGAATAAAAAGTTAGTAGGAATAAATAACACAAACAATATAATATATAAAAATTACATATTTTTTCCAGAGTAAGATTACTTATAAGTAAGTCGATAATCCTAGCACCTGAGGACAGAAATACTAACGTGGTCTACAAAGGTCATTCAGTAAAGGAAACTAGTAACTGCTTTGTGCAGTAAACACTGGCGAAGCCGCGAACAGAAAGCTAGTGTAGTATAAACCAGTCTAAAATACACAATAACTTAAGTAGTACTTACATAATTAGGGTTCCAGGTGCTGCAAAATTTAAAAAATTAAGTTGAAAACTGCCGAATACAGGATCGTTTAACTGCAAACACAAACAATTTTTATATTAATTTATGTGTTACACAATAAGAAAATTCCTTCCTACAGTACATTAAGTATAATACAATTTCACCCGTTTTATTTTGATTTGTAATGTATTATTCTATGAATTGGAGATACTATCCTATGGCGCAAGGGAAATATTATCTTGCTCTTTCTTCGAAAAATTGACAAAAGGAAATTTATTCCAAGGCACAACTACACGAAACATAATTTTCAAAATCCAGTTGCTTACGCCAACAAGACTAGAGATATTTATAATGGCGCGTTGTCTTATGAACGCCAGTTTAGTCTTTATTTTAGCGCTATCGTTTATTGCGTAAGGTGCCTCCACAAGCATATAATTTACGCATCCGCTGGCCATATACCATTTGAGATGCTTCGAGGGGTGTTGTCCAAAATGCCGGTTAATTGCCCGACAGATCGGCCAGTAAACCTGAACCTGACGTAGAAGACGCTGGACGATAAGGCAACTTGTGAGAGAACCGTCTTTCCCAAGCCGCAGATTTGTGTAAGAAAGCTCGAAGTAGTGTTAGGGAACGTGGTTTGAAGCCCGGCGAACTCGTACTCGTTCGAGCTCACAACGCTAGCAGTCAAGCAGAATTCATCACCGGGAAGATAACTTCCAGTCCTTCACAGCCCATGCCATGTATCAAATGCCATCGGTAACAACTGCCCAGAACCAATGGCATTTGAAAGCGATACCGTGGTTGACGTCGTTCGAATGCGACGATATTTAAAAAAAAAACTTGTCGGACCAGAGTTACCTAGGGAAGCGGAACGCAAAGTGCGAGCTGAAGAAACAGCATGGTGACTGCAACGGGTGTCGCGGCGAGTGCTGGCCTACAGACGAGACAGAGTTACTCGGTGTTAATTTTGATGCCGACTGAGTTTGTGTACCTCAGACAAGAAGACAAGACTCCTCGACTGATAACGACTACTCTGGCACATGTCAGTTGCTGCCTTCGTGATAACCGCACGATGGTGATACATGCATAGATAGCCAACCATGTATGTTGCTGCGCGAAATTTATCACTTAATTATCTGTCAGCCGTTGGCTTCTCCACACATAAATACAGCCCGCCCACCCGTCACTCACCTAGTCTCCAACGAAAAAGAAGCGAAAATAAATCAAATCAATCAGTTTATTTTTTTAGGAATTAAGAGTATGACAATATATCAAATAAAATATAAAAATATACTACAGAGGTGTTGAATAAAAGCGAATAGAATTATCACTTACGTTAAGAAACATGTAACACTCAGTTAAATTTTGTTATAACGCACTAATAAACTAAACCATCAAAAACGCACACCCGAAGATAAAATTATTTCTTACTTAATTTTCAAATATAATTGCTTACGGTATAAAGAAAAAATTCAGTAANTACTGTCGTCAGCGATCCTTCCGTGGTGCGTATTTTCTGAGTTAGGTGAAATACGCCCGATTATTTGGTTGATATCTCGTGAATTCCCTGTACTCCACAGATCTCGCGGCGGGCGAGAGGTGTCCGTGGTGAAGGGGGTGAAGGGGGAAGGCCTACCCTTCAGCTCCACGTGTACTGAAAATTTTCCACCGGCCAGGTTCCACGTGCCGCCTCGAAGGCGCCCGCAAAGTGTGCGAGCCGGGGGTGGTGTGAGGGGGTGATGGATGTGAGCCAATTTCGTGCTATAATCCCTAAACCGGCACGCGACAACCGTTTCACACATAAAGTATTCCATGGGAAATTTTTATAGGGAACACATGATCGTTAAGAAATCTTGCTAATATTATGTTTAATATTGTTTTTTAAATTTAACTTTAAATTTATTTGGAAAGAAATCATATTGATTAATATTTCTTTCGGAAAATTTTTAACTTTACATTATTCTCTTAGAAAGTTACATTAGGTTTTGTTTTTCTTTGAAACTCTATCTTAATAATTGATGCAATTATAATAAATATCTTAAAAATTGATTCCCCATTTAAACACTTTCTGTAGGCTTGACAGGCACAGGCCTTAAATTAATGCAGGGGCATAATTTAGATCGTCTTTAGATATACGCATGTCTCTAATGAGAGATTTGGTTTAAATTTCCGCAAGATATTTTAATACAATTTTATGAGTATGTAGCCAAAATTATAAGAAAACTTTTTTTGAGCATTTGCAAAAGAAGATTTTAGATCTTCTATTCACACCGAGACATTACTTTTAAATTGGCGACTGTCCTTAAACTAAGCAATTGTTTATTCATTTATACTTAGGCATTTGTAAATGTCACATTTGTAGTAATAAAGGTAAATGCGCTCATCGAAACGTTGAAGTGACTAATACTTACCCTCATGGGAACCTGTGCTAATTTGGCGCTGTGGTTACACGCCACAAGAATATTCTCAGAAAACTTTTGAAACGCTTGCAGAATTTCTTGTTGAAGTATAAGTCCAGTCGGGTAATCTGCAACAAAGAAAAACAAACATGAAAATAATAAATATTTTTTGACGTGTATAGTTTTAATCTCTTATCGATGGCGTGTGCACGTAAAGGTTGATACTATATATTAACAAAATCATATACAAATAAAAAAAAATTATTTTCTTTGCTCTTTGTTTGNTACGTAAAGGTTGATACTATATATTAACAAAATCATATACAAATAAAAAAAAATTATTTTCTTTGCTCTTTGTTTGTTTAAAATTCATGTGAACATGATTCTTAATATAAGATTTTATTATTATATAATTGTTGGTAATAATATTAAAAAGTGCGTATTGTAAACAAATATTCATAGCGTTTTATTTCTCACTGGCAACAAGCTTTAAAAAGGAGAAATTAAAAATATTGTAGAGCTTATAGAAATACAACAAATATTGAACGAATTTCTATATCATGAATATTGCACAGACTGANTAAAAATATTGTAGAGCTTATAGAAATACAACAAATATTGAACGAATTTCTATATCATGAATATTGCACAGACTGACATCTCTTAATTTCGTTTTGTCCTTATATGTATAGTACCACAGTTTTTGTCACTCATAAATTGTAAATATAATATTTAATTTCTTAATTATTTTNTGTCCTTATATGTATAGTACCACAGTTTTTGTCACTCATAAATTGTAAATATAATATTTAATTTCTTAATTATTTTTATAGTTGAAAAACAGTTAAATTATCGCCATTAACTCAAATCACTTTTTCACAGTAAGTCTTTTAAACAATTAAAAATTTTAAGTTTTTATATTTTTCTATTTCATGTGGTTATCAAGTTCAATTTGCTTGCTGAGCATAGAAACTATACTTATCTTTAATTATAAACNATATTGGTGAATCCTTTATTTTTTTAATATAATGTTTATAATTAAAGGTATGTATATATATCAAATGAAAATAAAAATTCATGCTAACGAATAAATGTCTGAAAACCAACATTTTAGTAATAACATTTCTATCCATAAATAGAACAGGGTATTTTCCCTATACTTGCTCCGAAAAGTGAGAAAAATATGCGTTTTGTGTATAAAATAACTTTCTAATTAATTTAATTATTACCTTAAAATTAACATGGTTGTGTATTCACCCACAGCTGCGCGTAATACACTTTTAATATATTTCTACCTAATCAAAATAATTAATCTAACATTTTTGTATTGATCAAATTTAATTAACATATAGATTTCTACAGGATATATTTAATTCATTACATGTTTGCAGATTCCTTCGACTTGACTGAACTATAATGTAAATAATTCTCTCTTCAGCTGTTTTATTAAAATCAACACTTGTTTCAGATTAATTTCAACTTTTTATTACTGTTTTCTTTATTAATGTTAAACATTACCTGTAACATTCATCTAACAGATAACAATTTGTTATTAGTTTTGCCATCACAGTTCTTTACAGGCTTATAGAAAATTTCATCATTTATATAAATAACATGCACTTTTTATTAACGCTATTTAAAATCATTGTAAGACAGGTACATTTTTATAGTAAAACCTACTATCAAAACCAGGGTTACAGCTTTATTTCGAGAATATCTCACTATTAAACATACATAAAACGTGTATTTCTTAAATAACGATGATAAAATATTCTAGAATGTAGATGTTGGTGAACCCAATCTTTTCCTTAATGTCTAAAATCCAACAAAGCATAATTCGGCATATCATACTGTATTTCATTAAACTTAACTTTTTTAACAAAGTAGAAAACATTTGCTTCTTTCTGAATTCCTGTACTTTTTTTAAACATTGCAATTATTAAAATTAATATGAATTTTAAGATGTCTGTACGATTTTTCTTTTATAGCAAGAGGAGTATTTTCTCCAGATTATAAAATCGGTAACATTATTTATAATTGTTGTGTAATAATCTTACCTTGTTCGAAATAAATTTATCAATTGAGTCACCTAATTTATTGTTTAACAAACACTGATAATTGTTATCTTATGTATTATAAATAAATGTAATGATATAAACTTATTTACAGTGGACCATTGTTATCTTCGATGGAACCGAACATGCATCGTATATGATATACAACTTTTTCACTTTTTCAGAATTAATTTATTTTCTTGGTATTTATTATGAACATAATTAATTTGTGTATCGTGTTTCTAATTTTGCATCCATTACTATTTAAAAATTATAGGATTGTCTAGATCTTCTATACCATAACGTCAAGAAATGTAATACTAACAAAACTAATCAGGAAGAAAGATTGCAAGTTAAAGCATTGTAGAGACTTTGGAATAATTGAAATAAGTATATCTTTCAGTAAGTAAAAATTGCTGGTAAACATAGGTATAATTTGGGGAATAAAAGTTGTTCCTGTAAAAATATAAAATAATGTATTATTTTTTAAACACATCAATGACCTCTTAGATTAATTTTAGTACCCTTGAACCCACATCAAGAATCATTTATTGATCATTCTTTAAACACACCATAACCAATTCAAACATAAATTTATGACGAATGAGATAAAAATTATTATGATGAGATAGTCCCATGAATATCTAAAATTTGTATCACCGAAAACGTTTAAATAATTAACTTAACTGAAGAGTTTTCAAAATTTTTCGTGTAAACGTAACAAATTGGTCTTGAAAAGAAAGTAGTTATGAATTTTGTGACTAAAATCTTTTGAGCTACAAATTCTATAGTTCAAGAATAATATCGTGTTAAAACACAAGTTAGAAATACATGAATATTATTAAAACATTTTGAATATTGATATAAAAACCAAGTTTCAGACTGGAAACCAATACTCCTCATAGACCAATTACACCGGTTAATTATGATACTGCANCATATAAAAACCAAGTTTCAGACTGGAAACCAATACTCCTCATAGACCAATTACACCGGTTAATTATGATACTGCAATTAAGAAATATAATAACTAACAAATAGGACATGTATGAATGAATGATGAAAGAAAGTTTATTAATAGATAATTAGTTATATATTGTGAAGAAATTGTAGACAACTATAATCGTTATGATAATGGGAAAATTAGTATAACGAATATGTTAAATAAAAAATCCACTAACATTGTCATTAATATTTGAATCATCGACAAGGAAAACCTATTTATAGCTTTAAATAATATAGCGTCTCATTTCATAACTTAAAAATTTGTGAATATGGTATCTAAAATTATCAGAAATAAATTTTTTGGAGGAAATTATTGCAGTCCTTTTGGAAGAGAGTATAAATATCTAGAAAGAGCCGATGAGTGGAAAATAAACGAAATTAATCAACCTGAATTACCATACAGAGATAATCAATATGTAGAACATAGGCATGAAGCTAAATAAATTCTACAAAAATCTAAATTTATGATTTTAAATTAAAATAATTATTTAGGTGAAATAAATGCATTTGCAGGTATTGTGGCGCAATGTATACAAAAAAACAGAAATGATGCAGGTTTATACAATTGTATTAATGATACAAAATTGCTGCATATGCACTCATAACTTTGCGTATTACGGTGACATATATAAATGTGTACAAATAGAATATATATATAAAGACTGTGTGCTTAAATAAAAGTAATATATAAGACACTCCATTTTATAAACTTAGATAATTACATATAGATAAATAACTAAAATACAACTATATAAAACGATTAAGTGACTGGCCAAAGAAAAAGTATTTAAATTAATATTATCATTATCAATTATAAAGAAGATATCGCGTGAGAAAGATCGTAGTGAATAGACATAAACTTCCTGTCTCAAATGCATTAGATTCGTTATTAGAGAATAAACTGCTATAGACAACTGTGTCGAACAAACTACAAAAAGTAAAAATGAATCAGACGAATAACAAACACATAACTTAGGTATGGGAAATTAATTTAAAGTAAAAGTTTCCATAAAAAATTTTAAATAAAACCATTGTTTCATACTGATATTAAAATAACGCAAGAAATTAGTTACATTTAAGTAAGATGAACTACTCCTCGGCTCTCGAGACCACGTTCTTGAGGGCCATCCAAGCCTCTCCACTCCGAACATAATTTTCCGTACCCTCTGTCTCACCGCGCAAGGTGGCAATTCTGATTTCGGTTTTCTACCTACATACCTATCTCTGCTGTATCTCTCTTACGTAGTTAGTTTACAATGATACGGACAAGCGTTCTGACAGGTCATATTTCTGATATAATTGATTANTATCTCTCTTACGTAGTTAGTTTACAATGATACGGACAAGCGTTCTGACAGGTCATATTTCTGATATAATTGATTAATCTGTAAAATGACATTCTTTTGCAAAACTTTAAAGAAAATATTGTACATATTGAACGCAATTTAACTACTGCGGATCCAATTACGAGGTAATTTTCATTGAGAAATATGAGCGTCTTTACAACGCCATGAAGCTGATCTCAGTAAGGGATACAGCGAAACTCTTAGTCGATTTAATTCAGACACAATAAAAATAAGTTAGCTGCCAGTGAATTATATAGGAGCAATTTTCTGTAGTCGTAACTGATTTGGCCTAATTTATACTATTTTCAGTTGTAGAGCGTATGGGTCTCCAGTTTTAAAAGGATGTTCAAACTAGTGGTTAGGCGGAAATATTTTGAACTGGCGGGCTTAAAACGGTGCGGAAAAAAAAACGAGATTCTCAAAGAAAAGATACTGAAATTAAAAGGAGAGTGAGAGATGTTTAGAGTTTCAAAAATGAAAATATTAACGCAAGCTTGTAAGAGATATGGATCATTAGACTTCCATANACGCAAGCTTGTAAGAGATATGGATCATTAGACTTCCATAAATAATAGTTAATGTAAATTAAGCTATAAACCTTGAAGAGAACTGTAGATAACTATTCACGGTTTGTTCATAACATAATTTCGTGTCTCGTAAAAGTTAGTTTTATTTATAACTGTTTTCTAAAATACTGGGCGTTCTATAAAAGGAAGGTGAGCTTTTAAAGGCTATTCATGAATAATTTGCTTGAATTCATCAAACAGGATTTAGCATTTTTTTTTTTTTTTTGGCGCTGTTTGCACAGCCATTACCTTCCAACAATTANACAGGATTTAGCATTTTTTTTTTTTTTTTGGCGCTGTTTGCACAGCCATTACCTTCCAACAATTATTGTGTGAAACGAACGCTTGGCCATTACCAAACTACAGGAAAAATATGTTGGTTTATGCAAGAATTTTCATAAATGATAATATTATTTTAATGAATTACTGAAACACTTTATTTGCAGGAGATATTCTCACTGCTGAGATGTGTTTCATGATCACATTTTAGAACTACGTTTTTAAACAGTTTTTTTTTTAAGTTTGGTTCATAATGAGAATATCACATGATCTCAAATCCCATTTGCGTAGAAGGTGGCGGTAAGTGTGATAACGTTTATCACTACACTGTGGTTTTAAACGCATCATTTGGCGAATCGTCTCTGAAATTTCTTTGTGGAAGAAGCTGTTGTCTGGATAATGTTTCAACGTATTTTGATCGCTATGTTTCTCTCAATTATTTATAAAATAAGTTGCTATAAGGATTTTCCTACAAATTTCTTGCTACACCACATCATGCACTGAATGTTCCCAAACATTTTGTCTAACTTGACTGACGTAACTAATAGATGACATGGCATATTTTCACCGCAGATTCAACAGGCTAAAGCGAAAAAATAATTAATTAAACATAAATGTTTAGCGCATATTCTGAACCTAGTGTTTCAGAATAAAAGTACTGAAATAATTTGGAGATATTTTCCTTTGAATCTCACTTCAGATAAATATACATACCTGAGATTGATCCGATTAGACGACCTTTTCTGCTTATTTGCACGTGCTGATTCAAAATATGACTAAAAAGTATCCCACATCGTAGGCTCACAAAGTTTCATTCAAAATAAGTTGCCAACCGCGTTTCCACAAGTGTATGGTCTTCGCTCTACAAAACACCGTTCATCGATTTACTCCTTAATTCCAAATGGTCTCTGATGTTTTTAACAAGAATCGTTTTAAAATTAGATTTTTGGGGACGTGTAGGTAACTCTGTTAGTTACTAACTTTAAGGGTTTAAGGAAACATATTTTTGTCCAACTTTTTTTNTTGGGGACGTGTAGGTAACTCTGTTAGTTACTAACTTTAAGGGTTTAAGGAAACATATTTTTGTCCAACTTTTTTTTCCTAAGGAATAACCTACCGAAGTTGGTCGGTGTTGTTCAATACCACCCGGTTTACAAAATATGCGCGTCCGCACCGCCCTAGTTGACGTAGTCGGTTCACGGAAAAATAAGCTTGGAGTCACTTGGGCTGCTCTTGACATCGAGGTCTTGAGAGCCGGTGAGTGTTAAGTGAGGTGAGTATAGCGCAGANTCCTAAGGAATAACCTACCGAAGTTGGTCGGTGTTGTTCAATACCACCCGGTTTACAAAATATGCGCGTCCGCACCGCCCTAGTTGACGTAGTCGGTTCACGGAAAAATAAGCGTGGAGTCACTTGGGCTGCTCTTGACATCGAGGTCTTGAGAGCCGGTGAGTGTTAAGTGAGGTGAGTATAGCGCAGAGCCGAAATGCAAGGGCGGGGGAAACGGGAGATCCCCGAGAAAACCCCACTGACAAGCAGAATCGTCCGGCAGTATTCCGACGTGCGAAAATCGGGGAGCGACCTCGCCTGGTATCGAGCCCGGTTCACCTATGTGGGAGGCGAGTAGCCAAACCACTACACCACCGCAGCCCTTGTAAAGTAGACAATTTAAAAACAAACTTTTGAAAAATTCACTACTCATAACTACCTACATGCTACATTACACGCGAGCATGTAGGCTCCAAATTTGTTGTAGTGAATGAATCAAAACATGTATATGTTTTGATGTATAGCGAGTGTAATATTTACATGTAATTTTGTAAGAGGTTACCCAGCCCAATTATTTTGTAGATACTATAAAATAATTTATTACTAGCCACAAAAGTTTAGTGGTGACAGGTAAATAATTTAATGCTCACCACAAAATTTATTTGACGAGATATATACTAACAAAAGATTTTGTGTTTGGAAGAAAAAAATTCAGTGTAGTGTTTTTCATTTAGTACACATAAGAATATGCATTTGCATGTTGTAGTAAATTCGTGGTTTCTTCACACATTTTGAATCAAACCTTTGAAAAAATACCCAATGTATAACGTGTTTCGTTGTATTATTATGTGTCATATATCACGACCGCTTTATACTTCTGTTAACAGAAATACACTTTGTTTTTATTAAATAGTACTTTTACCTATATTTTATCAATAAGTTATAACATATTATTTTTAATTTATATGAATAAAAACAGGGGGAAAATAGATGTGTTGGCAATACCTCGTAAGAAATAGTTCTTATGCGAAATATGATTACACTGCACGAATGCGGAGCGCTGTCCCTCTGGTGTAATTTTTTAGACTCGGTTAAGCTTTGTTTGCATGAGGCGGAGGAATAACCTGGAAGTAGAACTTCAGCAGGGCTTCAGAAAAGTTGGAAGCAACCGTGAATGGACTGTTGCAACACATTTACATTCTTAATAATTCCACAGTTTCATTTGGATGGTGCATGAATAAAGTGTGACGGTCCATAGCAAAGGTATTTCTAACTATGACGGAAGGATAATGAATGAGAATCAAAAGTAGGTACTATGAAGGGCTTTCGAAACTGCTCAATCAACCGTGAACATCCTATAGTTCTCGCCACACAAGGGCACCGCCACGCACTGGTTATATACCACTGCTCTAGTCCGTGCCTGCAACGAAATATTTCCAAGACTAATTAGAAAATCCCTCAGTTAATTGTGAAAAAGGTACGATATACGAATGGCAAATTACTTGACATGTCGAGCGACACGATGATTTTGGAGCTCTCTAAGGTCTCGTCAGAAATCCTCGTGTCGTTCAGCGCTCGCTCGACCACGGCATCTGAGAAGTCGGCGCCGAAGTGCAGGGTGCCCCAGACTCTGCCTTTGCGTGTCGCTTCTTTGGCAGACTCGGTGCTGTTGTAGAACTCCTGTCACGCACAACACAAATTGCAATAACACACTGAAAACCAATATACCTTACAGACAATCATTAGTAAAGTGTGCAACTGTTATAGCTCACCTGGGCGTGAAAACAATAAGTGGAACAGGCCCTGATGTTAACGACAATCAAATACTTTATTAACTGCTCACACATTGCATGATACCCCTGTTCCAGATTGTTTACAATAATTTTAATGTGTGCCAAGGAATTAAGCTTCCTCAATAGTAATATTTCGCTATGGCGAAATACACTAATGTTCGTGACAATTACGAAAAAGTGTGGTACCGAAAATAATTATTTTATACGTATTAATGCTTGAAATACAAAACGATTGGGCAAGAAGACACGATGTGAAGTTGAACATTTTACAAGGTACCAAAAACCATAGGAATTTTCCAAATTTGAGATGAAAAGCATGACATGTTGACAAAACTGTCAACAAAAATCGGACACAGATTAGATAAAGCAAATGCCACGCAGAATGTTATTTTTAGCGCGCCTTAACACGAACGCTGTCCGACTTGCGTAGCCTGAAGGCCCACATCAAGCATTATTTCAATTTTTTATTTTAACAAAGGTAAACACGGATGACACACAAATCTGTGGCTTGCTGATGTTAGGTCCTGAAAAATCTTTCTCTGAAGGCAACTCCTTAGAAGCTCGTGTGCAAATGTCGTCAAAGGCAGTTGTAGGGAGACGGGAAAACCAGTGTGGAAAACACTGCCTTTGCTCTATCTGTAACATTATTTTGTATGCTTACGATGCTTAGCTCGGTTAAGGGAGAGAGACAGATGCCGTCTTGGATTTATGTGTTCTTCGCTTTAAATTTTGTAAAAATATGTTTTAAGATTTAAATCCGTTAGGCATTGGCGTAGTGAATGACTTCAAACAGTAAACGCCCCACGGCGCGAGTCATTGCCATAATCATTACAAGAGAGACTCAGAATTTCTGAAAATTTAAGGTTATCATATTTTGGTTTGGGTACTTTATTTACATATTTTTGTCGTCGACTATAAACGGGCAGTTGTGTTGTCAGCGTTATATCAGGAAACCTAAATACTCAATCACAGTTGATGCGTGCCACATATTGTTAGTATTCTGAAGTATAGCTGTCACACCCCCCGCCATCTTAAACCAGCATCCCCAATCTAGGGCCCCAGGATAGGCGTTTACCACGAGGCCGACGACCCCGAAATGGACAGACAGTCGGGACACGTGCAAAGGCAGGCGGCGGCTAGAATATCGCTGACGTGCCCTGAATGAGATACGTAGGAAAGCGGGCGGCGTCTGGAAGCGCCACAGAGGCGCCTATAGTGGAGATACGCGAGAAAAGGCTGATGGTGACAGGTGGAATCGCCCCCCTCCCCCTTCCGAGTAAGACGCATGAGAAAACGGACACATGCAGAGGTAATGCAGAGGTAAGCTAAAGTTTCACCAATGCACCTCTAGTTAGACGCATGAGAAGAGCTAATGTTGTTTGGCCGTATTGCCGTGGCCTCCCCCCCCCCTTTTTTTCCCCACAACCAATGAGTGAGATGCATGTGAAACGCTGACAGGGTTTGGCGTTGATGCCGAGGTGCCCCGGGTGGTATGCGGGGGAGAAGAGGGAGGATTTGGGGTGTCGCCGAAGAGAGGTTAAAAGCCAACTTGCGGGGAAAGGAGGAGGACAGTCGTATCGTGGAGTCACCGAGGAGAGAACCACGGAACAGTCAGTCGAGGAGAGCCGTCATCGAGACCGAGGGGAGTGCCTGTGAAGGGCCGCCCAGCTGACCAGACTTCAACCTACCACTGGAATAACCCCAACAACAGATACAGCTAAGTACTAGCGTCCGTCGCTCAAGGAACCATCCCCGACGCCTAGCATTCGCCCACGACATCAGAAGCAGGTAGCACTAGTACATTAATTCGCCCTTAAGACTCATAACTAATGGGGAACANGTATATGTGTTTTATTTTATGTCAAATATAAACTTCGTAAACTTAAGTAATCACTGAGAAACCAAGTTATTATTTACCCCTATTCAACATCCAAAGCACCCATAGTCTTTGCCTTACAATGGTAGCTCGTACCTGATGAGCCACCATGTATACCACAGGTGGCAAGTAGCGTCACATTCACCAGGTTAATAAAAATGTTGTCTCTCCACATGTTTTTCACACGGAGACGCTAGTGCGCTATGTCTAGCAGTTTCGTTTGTCGAGGCATTTCTCTTATCATTGATGAAGGGAATGCGATAGATCCGTCGTTGTCACCTTGCACGCTGGCGTCCTTCGCATCTGAACAGCACGAAGAAAAGCTAATCTGTGCAGGTACAGCGACAGCGACAGCGGACTTCACTCTTGATTGTTGTTGAGTGTGTGACTCACCTCTTCGCAGCACTCTTCAGTTAAGTGTTAGCTCGTGAACACGAAGTTCTCTCGTCGGCCTCTTAGGTTCCACCTAAGCGATCGTCTCGAACCTGGACCGTGGGGTCAGCGGCGAGGAACTTCACAGCGAATTAGGTACAATTGAACACTTCCAATTGGAGATGAACACTCTGGTATTACTTACCAATCCACCAGTCCAGATCCTGAAAGGTAACACGGCCCTGGCCACGGGGAAGACCTCCAGCAGAACGCCAACCAAACAGTAACCATCCCCACAAACATCCCGTCCGGGTGCTGCCCTAGTAGATTTTTCAAATCGACAACTCCACACAATCACAAGCCAGGAGAAAATTGTCATGGACCCCCCATACCCCCCTTCTCTTGAGAATTCAGACAGTGAACTTCAACTTGACGCCATGGATACCGACACGACCGCCCGAGTGGAAATTTGATCAGAGAAATGGCAAAAAAGCATGTAAGTGAAACAACAAACTCGAGGCTCAACTGTATGCTCAAAGGTAGAAAGAAACACTGGTTGAGTCCAGAACACTGGAACACGCTTGCGGATTTCAACAGGAGGCTGTTGTACCGCAAGTACCGGTTTCAACCGGTTTTCAGTCCTGCGGAAACAACAAAGCTCCCAGTACAACCCTGGCCCTTCAGCCTTCAGGCACACAAACAAACACCCACAATCAGCCGCGCATTACCAAAAATCAACCAACTTTCAGACTGGTAATCAGACACACAAAATGCTATAACCTACTTGTGACCAAACTCCGTGGTATACACGTGACAGGCTTCACAATGTCACTTGCTCGCAACAGCTTGCATATAATTGCGGCAACTAGCAAAAAATACACAACCGCAAAAAACCTGTTGAAGTTTCTAAACATCCTGTATTTCACATACAGCACGACAACCGAGTGGCCACAAAGAGTGGTGTTCGACCTGTTTGGAGACACTGACCCCAACACCATCAAAGAAGACATGGAATTGCCCGGTTACACTGTCCTAGATGTGTGCCAGTTCCAGTCCGGCAGAATCAATCCCACCGACGCAACAGACTTCTGGCTTCAAAAACTGCCGCAAAAATGAAACAATTTTACCTCTCCTACCTATTAACCGACTTAACATGGCCGTCGTCCACCCGAGACTCTACAGGAAACAGCTCTCCGGCGTAGCCCAGCGCCGCAACTGCAACGCCTTGGATCACACTCGCCACTTCTGCAACCTTCACCCAATCTGCCCTCACTACGCCGGATCACACAAACTTGATGGCTGCCCACAAAAAAATTCTAATCCACACAGCTTTAGTAGCGGGGAAGCCATCTGGCAACTTCAAAACATCGCCTCGAGGTCCTTGAAATTGTCCAGCAACGATAGGCAGCAGCCAAGCGCAAAATGACATTCAGGTCGCAAACACGCATGATAGCACCTGCTGCCTCCCACCCCCCCCCTCCCACAAGCGACTTGTCACAATACACTAAAATCCTGGACGCCAGAAACCTTCCACAGTCACATTCCTAAACACATTCTATCTGGGACCAAAAAAAATAACAGTACTAGTTTAAACACCTGTTGTGCCCTAGACACAGTTTCAGGCACCTCCCCCGCCCCCTCCTCTTCAAACCACTACAAACACTACCCACAATCCCCCTGTCCAGTGCTAACTTGGGGTCGACCTTGCAGGAATTGCAGGATCTCCTTAAGTTCTTGCGAGAGGTGAACTTCAAGGCCATCATTGCCCATTTCCGCCCATACATGATGGTTGAGAATTGCCACCCAGACCCACGAAATAAAACCATGCTTCTTCTGGAGGCCCTNCCCGGTACCCTCTCTATCCTTTACTGGGACAGTAAGGAGTGTTAAATCAGCTATACGAACTTCAAAGAGTACTGGAGGCGCACGGCATAGAAATAACTTTACTACAAGAAACCCTTTTTACTTCGTGAAGGCGGTTTTCTGTTTAAAATTACGTAACATATCGGACAGACCTCATAACTAGGGGAAGAGGTACATAAATCTTAGTACACATTGAATAACAACACCATGTTAATTCCAATCCCGACTGCGAGTATATGGAATCAACTTCTATAAATTATAATACAAATCAAGGCCACTTAACAGTCACATCAAAAGTCATAACAAAAAAAAAAGAGATAGAATCTTACTTTCGCACTATCAATCCAATAACTATTCTATTTGCGCCCCTGACAGACCCACACACTTCCCGACTCAAAGTAAATATCAAACTGATGTACTAGATACTCTGTTGACAAATATTCCCAACCCAATGCTCTAATTGCGTCCCTTGAATGAATTAGTCTCCGATCACTTGCCTGTTTTCTGTAAAATTAACACCACTTTAGTAAAACATCCAGACACAATACTTAGTAAATTTCNTCCGATCACTTGCCTGTTTTCTGTAAAATTAACACCACTTTAGTAAAACATCCAGACACAATACTTAGTAAATTTCCGCAAACAAACTGGGATAACTTTAAAGCATATCTAGAAGAAATATTCACCATAAACGACATAGAAGTTTTAAAAAAAGGCATAGACCCAGCTTTAAAACTATTTCAAAACACCATTAAAAAGTAATTAAAGAAAAAAACTACTTTCCTTAACAGACGCCAATTCTTGCAGCAAAATTTCCTGGACATAGATGTCTTCTTAGCAGAAANGAAAAAACTACTTTCCTTAACAGACGCCAATTCTTGCAGCAAAATTTCCTGGACATAGATGTCTTCTTAGCAGAAAAAAGATGCGCTATACATTTGTACAAAAGAACTGATCTTTTAAAATCAACATATTTCAAACTTAAAAAAAGAACTTGAACAAGTTACTAAAACTGAGAATCACAAAATGGGAGACGTTTGTTACAGAGCTTTCCGAGAACATTCAAAACTTCCGGCTAATTTAAAGAATACTCAGTGGAAAAAAAATCAAACAAAACATCTACTCCCATCCTAACGCCTAGAGGCCTGAAATATAACCCAACAGACAAGGCTGAAGCAATAGCCGACTCACTAGGAGATCAGTTCACACCAAACAACGACATCGGAGACCCTGTTTTCACAAGGAACATAATTAATACCACAGCTAAGTTTCTAAAAAATAAAACTAAAACAAAGCCCCAATACATCACTTTACGAGAACTATTTCTAGCAATTAAATCAGTCAAACCAAAAAAGGCCACGGGAAACGATAAAATTACATAAAAAATATTAAAAAACTTACCCTACCCGGCAATTAGTGTTGTATTAAAAATATTTAACGCCATCCTAAAATACAAATATTTTCCCTCAAACTGGAAACGGACAAAAATAATAACAATTCCTAAACCAAGAAAAGACCCATCACTGCCCCAAAACCTTCTCAGCTCACTTAGCAAAATTTTTGAGAAATTGCTTCTGGTAACACTTAATACTCATTCTCAAATAAAGAGAATAATCCATAACTTGCAGTTTGGTTTTAAGGCAGAAAATTCTACCACGCTTCCACTCAATAATTTTATTACTGAAACAGTAGCAGCAAATAATGGATTAAAATATACAATCGCAGTTTTTCTAGATATAGCTAAAGCCTTCTACAAAGTGTGGATACCTGGCCTATTGCAAAAACTTATCATCTTTAAATTTCCGGACTGCTACATTCATTTACTTAACAGTTATTTCACTAACAGAGATTTCTACGTATTAATTGATAATACCACATCTAGTACGCTCGCTCTACAATCAGGTGTACGCAGGGTTTGGCTTTGTCACCTTTCTTATATAACATCATACAGCAGATATCCCCAGCAATTATGCAAACATTTTAATGTATGCTGATGTCACCGTTATCTTTGCCCATGACAAATCGTTAGATTATGTTCACTTATACACCCAACTTCAACTACATGAGCTGAGACAGTGGTACGAGCGATGGAAAATCAAAATTAAGGCGGAAAAGTCCCAGGCTGTGTTCATTACAAGGAGAAGGAGGAAGCCAGACAACCTTAAAACCATCAAATACAATAACGCAAAAGCCTAGGTGTAATAATAGACGAAATATTTAGATGGCATGCACAAATAAAAGAAACACGCAAATTAACAATAGCAAAACTAATACAACTGTACCCACCAGTAAAATTCCCCAGACTCCCTTTGCGACACAAACTACTAACACATGCATCTTTAGTCAGAGCGGCCTTAATGTATGGAAACTAAATCTGGAGAAATGCTGCAAACAATTAAAAATAAATTTATTAAGAGTACTGGAAAACGCTCATCACTACACGCGCAATTTAGAATTACACGAAGCTTTAAAAGAACCTCTACTTGGCAAGAAAATAATCTCACAAAATATTAAAATACTACGATAACATTGCAATCCACAGCAACCCAAAAATCAGAAAACTTGGTAAATATCTTCTGGACACTAACACTCGACTAAAACGTCCTAAAACGCCCCGTTTACGAACTTAAAAAACTAATAAACGTAAGAAAATGCCACATTAAACCCCCCGGCCGGCCGAAAAATCTCTTATCGGTCCCAAACAAAAATTCGGGCATCTTAACAAAACCAGTTCGCGTTATCATCGTGCCATTCTGCCTGCAGCTCTCGCAACGAACATCCCCCCCCCCTTCCCAACTCACTAAACTGCCTTTTTAACAAGCCTTACGTTACCAGATATCCTAGCATTCATAAACGTGTCGACTGGTTTCTGTTATGCCTAATTATTTTACTCCACTTGGTTGTTTAACTAAAAATATATGCTGAGTAACTATTAACTAAAGAGATTGTCAAGAACATTGTTTTCACCTACAATACCATTTCACGATTGGCCACGCTCAACCAGACATCGTGTTCTGACCGGGGACCTATAATCCTCGCCCAGGCTTTAACCTTATCTGTTTTTTTTCTTCAAAATTCCGACTGAAGTAGAGTTAAGTTACCTAGGCAGCGGCTTCACTGCTGCCTACCTCCCCACCACAGTGCTGTCAGGGGGAGGGGGCATTATGAGTACCGGACTTGTTGCGGTAACTCAGCGGGCGACTCCACAACTAAATTTTGCTATAGTACAGTGGGCGGAAAGCTCTAGCCTCGCCTGTTGGTAAACTAAACGCTAGCCTGGACGGGCGTGTCGTCTGCGATCGGGAGAGGCGCAGGGAACAATGAGGAGAAACCCTTGGCCGCTGGCGTTATGCGCCGCATATATCCGTAGTGAAAGATAACTCACTGCTTACGTAAGCATAAAAATTCAACTTATGAATTAGGTTTTTTTCCTTCAGGAAACGCCAGAATTCCCGGCAGTGCTGTTAGTGCACAGAGTCAATATTAATATATTTTCGGAAATTAATTGTTAAACATAGTAGTGTTATAAGTATATAAACAATATATCCCTACCAATAAGTGTACAGTGTACAATTAAAATTAATATAATTTTTAGAAAATGTATGCCGTAACAGAACAAACCAAAGATAGAATCTCTCTGCCCCCTCTTAATTTCATTGGTGCGCGATGAAAACTATCACAGCTAAGAATTATAACCTATTTACGTGATATTATAGCTAAATTTGATACAAATGGCCCTTAGATCCACGATGGTGTATAGGGAGGTGAGAAGCTCAGTTCCAGGTACAATCATAAGACAGTCCTCTGGACTTGAGAAGTTTGATGTAAGTACTGCAGGCTTATCTAGTCCCCACGTTGGGGAAGCCAACTTAACTTGAGGTATGCTACACTAAATAGCGCTGGGTCCCATATCCGGGCGCCAAATTAACTTGACGCTCTACTGCCACTGTGGAAGACATGGTGGCTTATAGTGTCGTAGTTAATGCCTCCAGGCACAGACTATATGATGCCTGAAGGTTAAGGGGTTTTGCAATAATGTAGTGGTTTACTGTTTCATTTGAAGGACGAATATATTGACTCGAACATATTCACAAAACAACACACATTAACACTTCTGAGGTGTGGTACTGTAATAATTTGGTTACTCGGATTAACTGCTGACGACTTCCTGGATGGTGATTGTATACTTAACTCTTGCTGGTATGATGTCAGCTGTGGAGGGTGAGCTCTGGCAATGGGCGGCCTTGATAAGGCCGCAGGTGCTACCGTCTCAGTGGACTGCTGTTCTACTGACGTGGCCGAAGGTCCAATGTGCCCCCGGCCCCCTCGGCGCGGTTGACTTCTCTCTGCGCGGCGATATTCAACTGACTGCTCTCTCGAACTAATATCTCTGGGTGGTTATAATTGACTGACCCGACTAACCTCTCGGCTTGGTAATAGTCAACTGTAGCCCCACTTCTCTCGTAAAGGAGTTTTTATGAACGCCAGCCTCCGTTCTTAAGTTTCGGCACGTGTCTCTATTATTAGGGGAGGGGGTGAGGTGGAAGGCAACGCAGACCAATGCCTTTCAAAACCTGTGCCCTGGTTCCTGAAGGTTGGGGGTGACACTTTGCTCCTAGCTTGCTGTGTCAGCTACTTCTCGGTGTGTTTCCACATTGTCATGTGGTTAGCTAAGGGGAGAGGGGGTGTTCTCGGCACCATTATCCAGCTCGTCAGCTGTTTCTTCAGCGGTGCGTGTTTTCTGAATTTAGGCGAACTGCGTTTCTATATCTCGTGAAACCTCTGCGATCAACAGATCTCACGGGCCTGCTAGAGGCGTAGGGAGGTGGGTGGGTGAAGGGGGAAGGCCTAAGCCGCAGGACACGTGTAACTGCGCTCTGCCGCCTGCCTCGTGACACGTGTCGACTGAGAGGCGCTCGCAAAGTGGGTCAGCGAGGTTTCTATTCCAAAATACGTCACGCGTCAAGTTCATTTACACAGTGTCGTAACTTCCATTCGAGAACGCGGGTTTTATGTCGCATCATAACCAAACAAAATGGCAATGACAGTCAAACAATGTTTAAAAGGTTGAGTTTTTTTATAAACGTTTTTGTTACAACCATAAGCCAATTTTATGAGTGAAAATGGCAAATATTTTACTTTTCAAACAATCAAACAAATACGTTTGTAAATAAGGTTTTACATAGTTCTGGATATTGCTAGAACTGAGATGTTTAGGCCTA
Organism: Clitarchus hookeri; assembly: GCA_002778355.1. Classification (NCBI taxonomy): domain Eukaryota; kingdom Metazoa; phylum Arthropoda; class Insecta; order Phasmatodea; family Phasmatidae; genus Clitarchus; species Clitarchus hookeri. The sequence continues at coordinate 194,412 of NQII01005152.1, read as the reverse complement.
TTGATTGGGAAGAAATAATATTTGCATACATTCGATTTTAGATCTGTAGTGGACGGAATATTGAATTTCCCTTTCAAGTAATTCAGAATAACCAATTTTAAGATTATAATACACGCTCATAAAATTAGAATTTAATAACCATTGGAATCGAATTAATGAATGGTTTAACATATTGCAAATAAGAAATAGTATTTTTTGTAGGCTGTACTTTAAGCCGACACAACGCTTACTTCGCTATCACAACCTGTGAGCTGTATGTTTTGCGTTGGACTACAGAAATAAGAACCATTCTTCATCTAGAACAGTAGAATGTTTTATGAATCAAGTTACTAACAGAGAAGATAATTGGGCATTGAGTCACGCGGTATGGAGTAAGCTGGCCAAAGCTACCTTCATGTGTGTTATGTACAAAACTGTGCACATTGCGTCTGGATAGGTTGATAAATGTATTTTGCAATATTTCATAGTTATCATAATGAAAAAAATTACGGNGTGCACATTGCGTCTGGATAGGTTGATAAATGTATTTTGCAATATTTCATAGTTATCATAATGAAAAAAATTACGGGACATTTATATCTGAGATTATGTTTTCAATTTGGTGTATACATCTACAATGTTAAAAAACTAATATGTTAAATTTTTTTATTATTTTGAATTTATAGCAATTCTTTGGGTATTCGGAAGCACTTATTCACTTAAATAACTTGGGAATTTTTGCTCCTCAATTATTGCGAGAAAGTGCGTTGATAGATTGGCTGCTTTAGTTGTTATAACACATTGATGGTACCGACGGAGACAAGGATTACAGAGCTCGAGGATTTAACGTGGTGTCTCCATTTAAAGCTCAAACTACAATTTCTCACGAACAGCTTTACTGCTTCATCAAAAACTTTTAAATTTATAGGTACCTATGATTAGTTATATTAATGTGGTAATGTGGTAGAGGTAGGAAAAATAATGTCACGATAAGAATAAAAGTTTAGTAAAATAATTCCATAACTTTTTAAAATTTAGATTTGGTTTTGTGCTAATGGTAGCTTCATTAAAATAGGTTAGTGAGCGTACAAGGTACGAATACATCCTGCAAATGTTATATCACATGATCTAGAATTGTTCCTGAGAATAAGGTGTATAAATTTCTAACTTTAACATTGGCGATATGTTAGGCCTATTATAATTATCTTAGTTATAGTCTATTCGCGGTTTCTTCACACTTTTTAATCAAACATTTGAAAAACCACCCCATGCATGACGTACTTTGTTGTTTCCTAATGGTTTTTATCTACAACAAGTATTTTATACTTGTGTAAACATAAAAGTATCTCTTTTTTTTTTATGAAACTTTTTTAATTTTTTAATTATAAAATAAGCAGGGAGAAAATTGGTGTGTTGGCAATGCCTCGTNGTGCACATTGCGTCTGGATAGGTTGATAAATGTATTTTGCAATATTTCATAGTTATCATAATGAAAAAAATTACGGCACATTTATATCTGANCATAATGAAAAAAATTACGGCACATTTATATCTGAGATTATGTTTTCTATTTGGTGTATACATCTACAATGTTAAAAAACTAATATGTTAAATTTTTTTATTATTTTGAAGTTATAGCAACTCTTTGGGTATTCGGAAGCACTTATTCACTTAAATAACTTGGGAATTTTTGCTCCTCAATTATTGCGAGAAAGTGCGTTGATAGATTGGCTGCTTTAGTTGTTATAACACATTGATGGTACCGACGGAGACAAGGATTACAGAGCTCGAGGATTTAACGTGGTGTCTCCATTTAAAGCTCAAACTACAATTTCTCACGAACAGCTTTACTGCTTCATCAAAAACTTTTAAATTTATAGGTACCTATGATTAGTTATATTAATGTGGTAATGTGGTAGAGGTAGGAAAAATAATGTCACGATAAGAATAAAAGTTTAGTAAAATAATTCCATAACTTTTTAAAATTTAGATTTGGTTTTGTGCTAATGGTAGCTTCATTAAAATAGGTTAGTGAGCGTACAAGGTACGAATACATCCTGCAAATGTTATATCACATGATCTAGAATTGTTCCTGAGAATAAGGTGTATAAATTTGTAACTTTAACATTGGCGATATGTTAGGCCTATTATAATTATCTTAGTTATAGTCTATTCGCGGTTTCTTCACACTTTTTAATCAAACATTTGAAAAACCACCCCATGTATGACGTACTTTGTTGTTTCCTAATGGTTTTTATCTACAACAAGTATTTTATACTTGTGTAAACATAAAAGTATCTCTTTTATTTTTTATGAAACTTTTTTAATTTTTTAATTATAAAATAAGCAGGGAGAAAATTGGTGTGTTGGCAATGCCTCGTANTTTTTTATGAAACTTTTTTAATTTTTTAATTATAAAATAAGCAGGGAGAAAATTGGTGTGTTGGCAATGCCTCGTAAGGAATAGATCTTAAGCAAAATGTTACTAGACTGACTGCGCACGAATGCGGTGAGTTGTCCCTCTGGCGTAATTTTCTAGACTTTGTTAAGCTTAGTCTGCATGGGGCGCGGAGGAATATCCTGGAAGTATAAATTAAGCAGGGCTTCAGGAAAGTCGGAAGCAGCCGCGAACGTACTACATAGAGGAGAGGATGCAGCTTACTCAAGCCGGCGGGTGCACTCGCCTTGAGAATGACGGGTCCGGCGAGGTGGCCGAGGAAGCGGCAGCTGAGGTCGTCGTAGTTGCAGCCGGTGTCGGGCGGCGCGCCTGCGCAGTCGGGCCGCGACGACCTCCTGTCGTGGTTGACGACGGCGAGCCGCAGACCGCACGGCGTTGAACGCAGCCCCAGGTACACCGACGACACGGCGATCACGATCAGCCCGAACGTGAAGCCGATGTGGCTGCGGAACCGCCGTCAATACACAGTCGTCAGCCGGATTGAGATTCTCCTTCACTTCCCCTCGCCTACCGGGAGCCGTATTACGTGAGCATCGCCAGCCACGCGTGGCGGAGTTCGAGACATCCCGATATAGTCTATTTACGGTATGTTTACACTCTATTAATCAACTAATAGTGAAATCACCTCATGTGCGACTTGCTCGGCAGTTTCCTAAATATCTCGTGTATCAATCGAATTTTATACCTGTGTTAATGGAAAAATACCTTATTTTTGAGGGGTCGTGGTGACTGAGCTGTTACATTGCTCATCTCCCACCAAGGCGAACCGGGTTCAATCCTCAGTCGGGCCACTCCCCGATTTTTGCAATTGGTAATCGTGCCGGACGATGCCGCTGGTCAGCGGGTCTTCTCGGGGAACTCCCGTTTCCCCCGGCCCTGCATTCTGGCGTTGCTCCATTCTCACATCATTTTATCCTCGCCGGTTTTGAAGGCCTCGTTGTTAAGATTCGCCCAAATATTAAAACTAACCTTATTTTTGATGATAATTTTGATGAAACCTTTGCTCACATTTTATCTATAACTTTAAATATTTTATTTTCATTAATATGAATAAAAAAATACAGAAAATAGATATTTTGGTTATGCCCCAGTAAGAAATAGTTCTTACGCAAAATATTATTAAACTGAGTGCGCACAAATCCGGTGCGCTCTCCCTTTGGTTTAATATTGTATAGGATCGTTTAATCTTTGTTTACATGAGGCGGAGGAATATCCTGGATGTTTAACTCTTAGCAGGGCTTCAAAGCAACCGTGAAGACACTTTATATAGACACGCTATCACTACACTTAGTGCCATGGCAATATCCACCCGGCTTATTGTTTCCACTACGTAAATCGGCTCCCGATAAGAGAAAAGAAAGTTATAATCGTGCCCCTGGCCACACACTTACCATTGTCATGTGACAGAGACCGTGGTGGTGTAGTAGCCAGACCGCACTCGCCTCCTACTAAGGCGAACCGGGTTCGACTCCCAGCGAGGTCGCCCCACGATTCCCACACGTGGAAATTGTGCTCGACTATGCCACTGGTCGGTGGGTTTTCTCGGGGTTCTCCCGTTTCCCCCATTTTTACATTCCGGCGCTCCATTGTACTCACTTTGCTTCACCCACATCGGCTCTCAATATCTCGTTAAGAACCGGCCAAACCTCTCCACTCCTTTCCATTCACGATGACAGAAATCTATTCTACTTACATGAAGAGCATCTAGTCCTAATGTTGACCTAAGTGTCGACGTATGTCATGATATGTCGCCTGGGATGATGTTGATGGAATCACCCCGCGCATAGGTGTATATGTAAGCGGGATNGACGTATGTCATGATATGTCGCCTGGGATGATGTTGATGGAATCACCCCGCGCATAGGTGTATATGTAAGCGGGATCTCACCCATTATCTCCAGCACACTATAGATCTCCACTGAATCTCATACGAAATTAATGGATCTGCGGTATACGCGTTATTATGCTGACAGGGTAGATTTAACTGTTCTGTACATAGCCGAAAATACTCAGCGTGTTCATTGTTAGTTGCCCGGCATACCAACTGTCAGCCAATAACATCAGTAAGACGAGCATATTACATCTCAGAGCCTAGTCTGTTGTCGGAAAATAATGCAAATTTCGCATGTCGCAAGTAATAGTTGATAGGATGTAAATTTCATCATGGAGTTCTAAGGCAAAAATTTTGATCTCGCCTACACATAATGGTGCAGAAAAAATCTTTGGCAAATTGGCTTAATCACTTCAAAATCAAAACATGGAAGAAGTTTTTTAAATTGGAAATATACTGCTCGACCTGTTGTAGTTTTGTGTCCTGTGGCCATAATCTACGTTTGGCGCTTAGCAAAACAAGACTACAAAACAAATTGTCTTCATTTGTTAATATTTTGAAATCTGGCTTGGCAGCTCCCTATGCAACAGTAATGAAATGAAAAATATGCGATATTGTGCGTGTCAAGCTATATTTCTATCCCATTTCTGTAGCTCAAAGTTCACAGTCATAGTCCAAATAGTAATAATTTGCGTACGGAATGTAGAATATTCATATTGACAGTGTGTATCGGGCTTTATTAAAAATACACTTATTTCAAGGTTAACTGGTCACTGACTGCAATGCGTTCAAATTACACTGTGTAATTTATAGATGTATAAATAATTTATTGTCAAATAAAACCGATTGAAAATAGGCCTATTGTTGATGATCAGTTGACATCTCTAAGGCTGTTGTGGATTACAAATATCAGGGTGATGGAAAACGTATGGTTAATGACTGCCTTCCACGGTGTGGAGTTGAACTAAACCCGTCAAACACATGATATCTTAGAGTTTCCGGTGCCGGCATTCGAGCCTGTATTCCCTGGGTGAATGACAACTCTATCCACTACGCAAGCAAGAAGTCAGTAACACGTAGAACATAGAAACACTTTTCTTAAACAGCCGGCCTTACTGTAAGTATTCCAGTCAGTGACAACATGTTTGAATATTGGAGTAGGGACATTTTTCAACGTTCAACTAACAATTAACGTTGTTTAACAATCCTTACATTTTTCCACATACAGGAGCTAACAAAATGTTAACTTTGTACGTGAGGAATTGGACAAAACCATACCAACGAACAGCATCGGCATTTTCCTTTGATCGGGACGGGGAACCACTAAAATAGAGGAGGGATAGTAAGGGAGTGAGTGAAGAGATTTGAGCGGCTCTTAATACCTATGTCTTGAGAGCTGATGAGATCAAAGATACGTTTGTATGGAGCAGTGCCGGAATGCAAGGGCTAGGGAAACGGAAGATCTCCGAGAAAACCCGCCAACCAGCGGCATCGTCCGGGACGATTCCCACATGCGAAAAATCCGGGGGCGGCCCCACCGGGAGTCGAACCCGATTTGCCTCGGTGGGAGGCGAATAGTCTAACCACTACACCACCGTGGCCTCGGAGGAAAGGTGACAGATTCCTAAAGCAGCAGGCAGAGTTTTAGTTAACACCTCCACAATTATAGTCAGGAATGTTAACGGAAAGATCTGAAAAGGTAGGGTTGCTAATTTGAAATATTTTTAGTGTAAAATATCGGTTCTTCAACTTTTTGTACATTTCTGTTCATTAGCAGACCGTGATTTCTCATACATTTCAACATAAATCACTGGTTAAAGAGCCCACGTTACTTAAACACTTTTGATTTCAATCGGGGTTCCAAATGCTTACAGGCAGCAGTTAACGAGGAACACATACTGTAAGAGACCACTGGGCTTAGAAAACGAGGTCCATTATAAAGAAATTGTAACGACATTGCACATGTGACATGCCAACTAAAACTTCACTGAAGAGAAAATAGCTACTTACTTCCAATCTCTGCTGGAAACAACGAGATTTTTAAAAATAAGAGCTCGCATTGTTCCAGCGGCAATTATTCCTCGGGTTATCTTCGGCTCGTCTCGTTTGTATTCCTGAAAAATTTCATTCCTTTAGGATTACATTCATAACCGATGTAAAATGTTGTACACATGACGGGAAACGGAAACAGGTACAGGATGAGACTGAAATAAAAATAAGTAGTTTCGATCTTACTTAAAATTATTTTAATAAAACACTTACATTAAAAAATAAATTATCCTAACAGAATTAAATTGACCTCAGTATTTTTCCTTAGAAGAAAATGTGGTATTTTACTGTATACCACAGAATGAATGCTTTAAAAACATATGGTAATTTAATTTTATAAGCTGCTAGACCAATCAGGAGACACAAATGAAAGTAATCTCAGTCATGTAATATTTAATACGTTAAGACACTGCGTAACGGTTTTAGTTTACTTCCTGCAATGGTTCTTTATTTATATGCTCTTACTTTAAACACTAACTGATTTTTACAATTTATTGAGTATCAAAAAAGAAATACAACACCAAAGGCGTCGTCTGAAGCAAAAGGTTTGAAATTTCTATGTTTATTTATCCACGCCCATTATCCGTCATTAAGAACGAGTTATTTAAATTTATTTGTGAAACGTTTACATTATTGTACCAATAACTGACGCAGAGAAAGAATTATACGTCTTCAAAGGCAATTTTTATTCTTTGTGCGAGATAGGCTTGCGTAAGCGTATTACCGTCATTCTCAGTAGTGCTTTTGTCAGAGTATTTATTAATAACCAACAGCAGTTTTTTTAGACCAGTGTAAACCATAGCCAAAGTTAGAAACTGCAGGAAGAGGAAAGGCATACAAATAAAATATTAAACATAGAGCACCTAGGGGAAATAGCCATGAGAAATGAATAATTGGTGAAAATAGTTGGCCACTACCTTTGAAGAAGGCTAGGGTAAATACCGAGAAAGCTACAACGCCTATTAAACCAAATTAAAGACGGACAACTCACAAAATTATCGGAAGCTGCTCACTGGAGCCAATTAAGAGGGGTCGGATGTGATTGCTTGCTACATGAATTAATCAGGAGTGGCCAGCCATAGGTAATATACTTCATATAGCTTTCTATATAAATTGTTTACATATTTTCAATAACACAATAGAAAGTGTTATCTTGTCAACAACAAGTTCATCAGAGACAGAAACTTTAAGGAGCCATTTAATTTTTAGGTGAAGTTACGTTGGGTCGAAATATCGCCATGAGAATTGTCCGCACCAGAAATCGGACTCGACTTCTCCGAAATGTGAGTCAACTGTGCTACAATCTAATCTCATCGTTCAGTTTCAATAAATATAGTTATTTGATGACAATATTTCGTAAAATATTGAATATCGTACATAAATATTTATTTTTGATGCTTTGTATTCTTCGTATTATAAAACACACTTGAACACATTATGCAATTTAACGTGCACGAAGGAAAAAAAGAGACAGATATAAGTGCATTAGTTTAGGCTACTAGTAACAGTGGCGTATGGTGAACTGTTTCAAGGTAACCTGACGTTAGCTGTCTGCTGCACCCTGTTGCTTGCTAGTTTACACTTCCACCACTAAAACGTAGCTCGGCAGCTGACGCCACAGGGCGCGTGTAGTGGGTCCCTTGCTGCTCGCTCGTGAGTGGTCGGAATGCATTGTATTCCTGTAGGCTTCCCGGTGGTTACTGGCTCCTGCTGCATGCACCGAGAATGTACAGCCGTGGGCAAGTACCAGCTTACGTTGCAACACGTCACCACACGCCACTGCCTAGTAAGTTATTCAACTGTCTCTCTAGCTTTAGGCAAACATCACACACGTGCATAGACATTAATTATTTCGGTAACTAATTCTGAAAAAAATATATATTTAAAAATAATGCTTACGTGTAAATTCCATTCCTAAACGTTGTGAAAGTAATGTGGTTACAGATAAAAAAATTCACTGTGAAAAATTGGTTGTATTCACTGGACTTTAAAACATTCCCCATTCAGAAATGATAAAATATTATATTGCACTTATATTTCAACCACCAACCTGGTATTTGTCGATTTCTTGCAACGCATTGTCGATGTTACTAGCTCTTGTCACATCAGGGTTGTTTTCTTCAATCGCCTCATGCTGCAAAAGTGAATTTTGTGTTAGTATAATCTACTGTTACAATATTTCGACAACAATGAACATTAATTTTATACAGTTCTCCAACATACAGATGCTGTTATTATATATAAATTTGTAACGAGGATAATTACTTTCAAATATTAAAAACTAAATAGTATATGTCCAAAAANCAAAACCGTGAGATATATATAAATACATAATATAACGGTGAGTAAATACAATAGCGTAATGACATATTTATGACAGCAGCGTGATATTCGTTATGCTACTCTGTGTCCTCTTGCACTTATTGAAACCTTTGTAAACTCTTTAATTTGTTGTCCAGGTCACAATGTAAAAACTTGTGGCTTAACGTTCTATAGCTGCATACAGAAATTAAAAGGACTTCGTTGTTTCAGCGGGTTTCTGCTCACTTAGCCTACGTGACGGTTTGTTGGTCAGAAATGATTCTGTCACATCTGAGGTCAGTCACGAATCGTCACCTGTCCGACGACCTTCTCACACGAACGTAATGCATCAGCGATCACAACCACAGAGGACGTTCGCTTGTTAAACGTAAATAATGATGATGATATCGTGCACGGCCGCCGTATATAGGCACAAGAAAAAGTTTGGTGTTTCCATAGTCGTAACATGGAAACTATCTCAAACTTATCAAATTCTACGTAAAAAAATATTTACCTTAAAGTTCCTCTTAAAGAAATTGTATCTAATACGTTTCCATGGGGCTGATAATGGCATTCGTGTATCGATCAAATATAACTGAAATCTTTTGAAAAATAAATATTTTACAGACTTCTTAATTCTTACACCTATATTCATTTACGAATAGGAAGCAAAAAAAAATCATTTCAGTACCCACGAATACTTAACCTAGCACTTTTATTGNATTTCAGTACCCACGAATACTTAACCTAGCACTTTTATTGCAACGTAAAGGCATGGACATGCTTATCTTCTGTCTTTGCCAACTTAGCTGGGCGCATGCTAGTCAGTGCACCTGTTAAGGGTAGTGACATTTCCCACATTTTGTTTCAGAAGTACACAATCAGTCGTGAACAGCCTTTATTAATTCGGCCTTACAGGATCATTATTCAGCTTGAGAAAACAAAATTTTTAGAATAAGCGTGGATATGTTTTTTTGTTTAAGACAATAAATACGAGTTCGCTTTCAGATTTACCCGAGAAATCCCATTAGTTGAAGTGAAACGCAAAATAATTAAGGGCCATGACGCAATGTAAAAAAGTCTTTCCCCATTATTAGTTTGGCACTTCTGAAAGCCTTAATTAGGACTTATTTTCGTGCACATTTTGTCTCCTTTTGCCGTATGTAGCATCATGTAGAGGTTCAATTAAGTGTTGCATTTATCGACCCAAATTGTTACACAGACATGAATTCAAGTACAGATATGTCACGTACACACCAGTTGTAACATGTATATGCAGAGAACTAGCAGTAACTTAGTATAATACATTTCTGTATGAAACTTTTTAAAGGCACTTTTAATACAAAATTTGGAATTAAAACTATTATTTTCTGTCTGGATAGCATGATGTGTGTCCGATTATGTATGTATATACATGTATGTATTTTACTGGTATTTTATAAGAAGTTGACTTCCGAAGTTCTCAATCAAACGTAAACAAGCAGCGAGACAAATCAGGATCTCATTTTAAAGCCCATGGCGTTATAAATGTTGATTCAAAGGAATTATATCGGCATTTTCCTGGAATGTGAGTGGGAAAGCTGTTATGAAAATTCTNATTATAAATGTTGATTCAAAGGAATTATATCGGCATTTTCCTGGAATGTGAGTGGGAAAGCTGTTATGAAAATTCTTTCTAAGCGCTGTTGATAGCGACCTAACACACGACCTCCAGAAAGTGGGACAAGAACTCCACCATTGACGGAACACTATTTGTAAGGCCACACGAGAATTGCGAATGAACAAGCAGTACAGGATCTTGAACCATTTTCTTCACGGCTCTTTGTGATGAGGTCTCCTCGTTAACAGCAATGTCCTTCCAGCAGATTATGTCATGAACGTCGATGAGGTCCAGGTAGGCAGCTGATGGCTCTAGTGTGTTGTGGGCACGACGAAAGAAACACAGTTCCAAAATTCTGTTAAAGGTTGTTCACGATGAGGTGACCACTTTTGAAATCAACCTTTGAGAAATTTCACTGCTTCTGCCTGCATGTATTTTAACGGGCACAGTGACTGGCATACGCTCTCTAAAGTTGGTAACGACGAAGAGAAAGTAGTTCCATGTCTTAACGTTGTGTTAGACGTGTTAGAGGAAAACATTTGAAAATCCTGAAATTATTTGTTTTACATTCTGTAATTGTAATGCATATAAGCGTATAAATTATTAAAATGGTAAAATATTTACTTTTATAATTATTTCACATTCTTGCGTGACCGACGCATTAATAAAGTGTTAAGGCCCCTGGAAATGTTAAATTTACATATGGCAGAAGTATACGGAACGTGCGTACAAGAAGGTCTTCAGCAGGGCTTTCAAAAGTGTTCACTTTACCGTGAGCAGCCTTTCCTTGCATTTGCTGTTAGTCGACGAGGAGACAACATCGCAAACAGCCTTCATTAAAATCGTTTAAGCATAACCATTTAATACGTGTTAAGTGTTCGTACAATGTTGCGTAAAGTAATGATTTCAAATAAAAAGGCCGTACTCCGATATGAATATAAATTACGCACGTTGTCCGAAGAGCTCCGAGCGATGACAAACCTTCCCGAGGAACGAGTTTTTTATTGTGACCTCGACGCCTGTAGCATGTCGTAGCCGTTGACAAATTTTTGGGCACTCTCTGAGGCCGTTTCTCTAAGTTTCCTGCGCGCTCAAGAGGCTACCGGCGTAGGCCGACAAGGATAATATGTCCTTGGACTCTCCACTTGTTCCGTTAATGCTTTATGTCTTGATGGTCAACTGAGAACTTTCCTTTTCACGACTTAAAGCCAGCGACAATGTAAAAACATTCAGAAAAGTACAATCATGAAACAGTTTAACATCGTGTGCTCGCAAAAATCAGGCTAACCAACATCATGTTACAATTGAGGAAAAAAAGTCAGTGCATAGAACGAAATATCATCTGCAGATTCTCTATCAAAAAGTAGTATAAAGATTAGCAGGATAAATATTGATTTATATATTATATTAATTAAAATCGCTGCTTTTTTTTAATGGTCCCTTCGGAGTTCCCCGTAATTTATCTAAAGTCAGTTCTGTTTAAAACTGGTGGTACCTTGGAGAAACCTATTCCAAGAGTTCTGCTACTGCAGGTACTTGATCTTTGCTGGATTCAGTGCTCTTCTGCCTGTTGTTATTTCTAGTGCTCACCGAGTCGTATTCCTCAATAACAAAATACTATAACAGTTCATCATTTTATATCATGGTCATGGAAATCCTGCATATCAGAATTTTCTGTTTATTTTCTTACTCTAATCTCTTTCTTACTTTTTATAACAATGGCGCATTCTTATTAACAACCAAAATTGTCAAAACACCTATATGGTACTATCATACACACGTCGTTTGTTTTTGTGTATATGGCGTGTACTTCTATAATTCTGTGTTGTCATCAAAATAACTTAAAATAATTACTAAAATTTTAATTGCATCTGTAGTTTGCTTTGTAAAACCAACTTAAATATGTCTTCTATAGCACAAAATCAAAAACGTTCGCTACCTTGCCAGTGGAACAGCTTTGCCTACTGTGTAGCCCTTTATATGTAATACTCAGTTAGCCCAATTTTGCAATTATTTTACTGTCGATTTGTAATTGGCAATAATTTCACAGCAGAGAGTTTANATACTCAGTTAGCCCAATTTTGCAATTATTTTACTGTCGATTTGTAATTGGCAATAATTTCACAGCAGAGAGTTTATGTCCTTGGCAATACATGCCCCAACATAGTTCAGTATTTTCAAATTGCTGCTTAATCCATTTTTTTGCGAGCACTTGCTGAGTTTTTCTTCTGGCTGCTGCCAGTATAATCACTATTACTTTTAATTTAGCTNATACTCAGTTAGCCCAATTTTGCAATTATTTTACTGTCGATTTGTAATTGGCAATAATTTCACAGCAGAGAGTTTACGTCCTTGGCAATACATGCCCCAACATAGTTCAGTATTTTCAAATTGCTGCTTAATTCATTTTTTTGCGAGCACTTGCTGAGTTTTTCTTCTGGCTGCTGCCAGTATAATCACTATTACTTTTAATTTAGCTNTCATTTTTTTGCGAGCACTTGCTGAGTTTTTCTTCTGGCTGCTGCCAGTATAATCACTATTACTTTTAATTTAGCTTTTTAAATGTTCGGATTGTACTGTTCAACGGGTACGTGCGAAAGTAAGCGCAATTTGTCATAATATCACTCTGTAGGTAGTAAAAGTTGTAAATCACTTAGCTGTGTTCTGGGAACTCGATAAGCCTTTTGTTAAATGCTGCTCATCGTAAGGGACTTGGGTTTTTCTTTTGAATATTCTCGTTTGGCAGGTTAGTAAATACCGTGCATTTACGAAGATATTTCGTAGTTTTCTGTATAAGAGTGATTTTTTTTTTTTTTTTTTTTTTTTGTTATACGCGTGTTTATTTTGGTTTCAGTAGGAATGGGTTCCACGTAAAGTTTATTGTAAACGTGTCGTTTTTTATAGATTCCGTATACATTCGCTGTTCATTATCGGCATCAAAGATAATAAGAGCATTTTCATGCTTACCATATTTAAGTGCCGTTTAGGAATACAAATTTTTTTACTCGATATTTCTTGTGCTTTCTGGTTCTTACATATAAGAATATTGCTCTTAGATATTTAATTATAATTTTTCTCGTGTTTTTTATGTATTTTTATCCACTGAAAATATTTGGAGCTGGTATCGCAAATAAAGTAAATTGAAATATATTTGTGATACGGCTCTTTTAGAGTTGCCATTTCGACCAGCTTAAATAAATTTAATGTTATCTATTAATTGCTAATAATATGACATATACTATGTTACGTTGCAGCCATTTGCTAATTTTTTCTTCAGTTTTCTTTCCTGCGTCAGCTATATTGATGTTCTGTGACTTATCATACGTTTTATATTTAAGACAGTTTGTGAGTGTGTGCCCGTTTCTACTCAGAAACAGTATGTTAAGGGCACCATATTCGATATGTATCTCGAATGACAATAGTTTTTTCATTTCCTTTTTTAGTTATTCACGTTAAATATGCTTCAGCCATTTAGTGTTTATAAATATTGTGGAGAAGCATGCAAGCTAATGCCAAAAGTAAATCATTTAAAACGGTAATTCGTAGAGCAATTTTAGAAATAACACTATAAACATAAATAACAAGAAAATAAAAAAATTCCGCAATTTATTAATTAAATTTTCAGACAAAATTGTGTAAGCTATTTGAAAGTAAAAATAAAATGCAAAATTTGACAATATTGAATGCAGTTTTATAGTGACTTGTAAACTACCCCTATAAGTTCACATGCAGGTCGATCAATACATATAACAGACTTTCAAGTGAACTTATTTCTCAGTACCGTGAAAGCATTAACTTTTACGACAGTAACAAGGACACCCACAAGATAAAAAAAAAAAATCTGAGGTGTTGTGTAAGTATAGTACACGTGCAAGGTCTCCTAGATCCTTTCAATAAAGTTCCTTGTATTTGTCACTGCGGAGTTTTCTGCAGTGTTATGTGTGCAGTAAAGCCTTCGGAAGACAGAAATAGGACAGCACTTGACATGGGTGAACACCAAATGCGTGTCAGACAGAACTTATTGGCATACATGTAGCGGCAAGAACCACTGTAGCAAGAGCTAAGCCGTATCGTTGCAGATGCAAAGGGTTTATTTACGACAGCAGGGACTAAAAATTCACGTGGACAGCACGTTGTCTCCCTATACAGTTCGAACCTCAGTGGACCCGATTACGGTGTAGGAGATGTACCCGAAACTGTCGATGACCGATTGTTTTTCTCGAGTTGCTCCCGTTTCATCCCCCAACACATTAATTCACAGTTTCAACCTACCGTCTCGCTTAATGCCATCCATTGGAGATGACCAGCAACTTTGAATTTCAAATTGTAGAAGCCTGTTACCAAGTNACCGTCTCGCTTAATGCCATCCATTGGAGATGACCAGCAACTTTGAATTTCAAATTGTAGAAGCCTGTTACCAAGTGTGTCGCTACCCTCGATGAGAAGTGCATACTCGCATGGCATTAATTTACTTATAAATATGCCATATTTTGGTTAAAAGCAGTGAATTTGTCTGACACAAAATTAATAACTGTTCCTATCTCTCTACATTATAAGTATTAAGTCCAGGTGCTAGTCTGGAACTGATGTCAAGAAGCGATGACGAAAATCACACCGCGTCAAGCCGTGTGCCTACTATGAATCGCAATTGTGTGTTGGTTTCCGCAGTGGTTAGGCGAAAGGCTCAAATGGAATAGACACCTCCGAAGGACACCAAAGAAGACAATTGCTGTCTAATGATTTCTTCAACGTTAGAAATACTATTTGTTTGCCAGTTTGGCCGTTAGCGTGTGTTTTCTCGCCTGACACGTTCCAGTTAATTTCTATTTTTCTTTGTGTGTTTCGTAAGATCTCAAATTTATTTGCAAGTGCAGTTCTCAGTACTGTTATCTATGTAATTTAGGCTCCCGGCAGTTGATAGGGTTTAATGGAAAGGAAAGGTTGTTAAAATAGCTGACGGAGAAATCAGCGTATCTTCGCCTGTTTCTAGGTTAATTGGATTCGTAAGTAACTGATATATTAATTTTTTCCCGTATATTATCTTCGGCTTTTATAGTGGTCCTGTTCATATCTGCGGATTGCTAAATCTACTGACAACGTAAAGCTAGTGTCTAGAATTAGAACAAGTTAATTTTAATTTAACTTTCTTAAGCCAGGAATGCACAAAATGTTCTCATTGTAACCAAATTTAAGACTGTAAAACTGAACTTGTAACTTTAAGTCTTGTAATGCAAAATATTTTAAATTAAATTAAATTTTTAAAACGTATTAAATATACATTTTTCATTACGTAACATTACAAGGACAATACTACACACATGGATAGAAGAAAGAAATAAATAAACGTGGGTTTTTTGATCTTACAGGTCAAACAAACACAAAACAAGCTTTCTAGTTGTCAAGGTATGGTTGAAAGAAATATGTATAGCTCCGGCGAAATGATTCAATCATTATAAAAATACGTTNTATAGCTCCGGCGAAATAATTCAATCATTATAAAAATACGTTTGAATGCAGAACAGACCAAATCCAGTTCTGTAGCTGAGTCTAAGAATGCGGAAGTAGTTGTATCTTTAGTTTATCGTCGGCTGCCCTGTTTCCATTTAATTTTACACCATCAGCTTTCAACACACATGTATTAAAGTATACTGAAGAGCCAAAAAACTGGTACACCTGCCTAATATCGTGTAGAGCCCCCCAAGCACGCATAAGTGCCGCAAGACAACGTGGCATGGACTCGACTAATGTCTGAAGGTGAGGTATTGAAATCTGCGCCAATTTGAAAAAGGGTTGCACGTCTGTCGCGTTTAATGATTCTCGTCAGTCGTCGTTTGTCCCGTTCGTTCACGATCTTTTTCCGGCCGCAGCGATTTCGAAGATTTGATGTTTTACCGGATTCCCGATATTCACGGTACACTCGTGAAATGGTCGTACACGAAAATCCTAATTTTATCGCTACCTCGGAGATGCTACGTCCCATCTCTCGTGCACCAACTATAACACCACGTTCAAACTCACTTAAATCTTGATAACCGGCCATTGTAGCAGCAGAAACCGATCTAGCAACTTTGTCAGACGCTTGTTGTCTTATATAGGCGCTACCGACCGCATCGCGTTACTCTGATTGGTTCCATACCTCTGTTATTTGCATACACACGCCTATGCCAGTTTTTTTGGCTGTTCAGTTATTAACTTATTGTACAATTTTTAATCCTACTATACACAGATTCAGCATTTATGATGTATTTTTCTNTAACTTATTGTACAATTTTTAATCCTACTATACACAGATTCAGCATTTATGATGTATTTTTCTTTGATATTTTAATTGGTACGCATGGGTGCCTGCAATTAAATTCAGAGCACTTTGATGAAATAATTCTGAACCAAGTATCGTAACAAATTATATATTTAAGTTGGCGAATTCAGTTACGTGATACTGATGAATTGTTTCAAATTTACATTTGATGATATAATTTTTTCTTTGATAACTGGAAAAAAAAGTTTGTAAATAATATTAAAATTAATTAAAGGATTTTGTAATATAGGTAGATTTTTTGTTGACCAAACTCACCTGCATAACTTGACCTCCCTCTTGTCGCTGACTCAGATGCAGGAAAACATCTTCGAGATTCTCGCAGTTGTATTTCTGGAGAAGCTTGCCAGGACTGTCTTCCTCAAGCAGGCATCCCTTACGCATGAGTCCTATCTGGCATCGCGCCACAAAACACACATCAATCAGACGTCAAAATATGTTTAAATTATTGCTTATTAAGCTTCCCATTTTTTTATCACAATTCTAATCGTAGGACGTCGTACTTTCTAAATGAACCTTCAGGAAAATTTTAAAATGTCTTCATAGGGAACCAAACATGAAAGCTCTTGTTCAAGTAGAAACGCCTTAGCGACCTTCGGCAAGGCCAACATATTCAACAAAAACATAATTTTATACTCGGATGTTAGTTTGACAAGCTGTCCACAAATCCGCTTACTTTTCAAAGAGTAAAGTTTACTTAACCTTTTCATATGGAAAAATCTTCATGAAAATTTATTTTTAGGAAGACTTAGAATTGAAAAAGCAATAATTCATCGTGTTCAGAAGGACAAACGACCAAGATAGGCCTTTCCATACGACAGGAATAACTACGTAATTCATGATGCGCTCTTTTGTCGCTATATACTGGGAAGAATTGAACACGAATTTGTGTTTATATATTATTTAAGGGCATGCTGTAAAAAAAGTATTCCCCAACTGTAAAAGTTAGTAAATAAATAAGTTCATCAATGGGCAATATGGAAACGATTATAGTTAATTGATCTAGCGTGTACAAACGAAACTCTGTATATGATGTGACAAGCACGATACTTGCCAAGATAAATTTGTTAAGTGATAAGCATATTGAAAGGACGTACTAGACAGTCGTACGAACAACTGATGGAGNTCTGTATATGATGTGACAAGCACGATACTTGCCAAGATAAATTTGTTAAGTGATAAGCATATTGAAAGGACGTACTAGACAGTCGTACGAACAACTGATGGAGTTTGATAGACGGCAGACAATGCGTTGTGAGGGGCTAGCTGAAAAGAACACCGAATTTCCCAGCATTTATGCAGTTTGAACATCACAGTAAGATTGTGTTAGGAGCTCTAGGTACTCGATTGTACCCGTATATGGCGGAATGTTTGTGGACGACCTCGAGAGACGACAGGTTAGACAGGTACGTACGGAGCCAGAATCTTACCTGTCCGCCATCCAGCGATATGTGGCAACTTTGCTTTAACACTGTATTTTTTTACTAGAATCATTTACAGATGGCTATCACTGGTAAATATGCGATCCTGGTCATCTTTACGTACTCTGCAGTNCCCGTATATGGCGGAATGTTTGTGGACGACCTCGAGAGACGACAGGTTAGACAGGTACGTACGGAGCCAGAATCTTCCCTGTCCGCCATCCACCGATATGTGGCAACTTTGCTTTAACACTGTATTTTTACTAGAATCATTTACAGATGGCTATCACTGGTAAATATGCGATCCTGGTCATCTTTACGTACTCTGCAGTNTTTTTTACTAGAATCATTTACAGATGGCTATCACTGGTAAATATGCGATCCTGGTCATCTTTACGTACTCTGCAGTTTGCGAATCAACATCAATGCCTTTGTTTGCAGAGACGTTAGAGAAAATCAAAGTGGAATGTTACGGACTGTAGACGTATCGTCCTTAGTGATGATCCACGCACTTCTTTGGGAACGAATGACCACCGTACTAGCATTTGAAAGACCGCAATGAGCGTAGTAACGCCTGCTTAAATTTTACATTGGTATACGTCCCTTATTACTAGCACGATGAACTGAAATTTGCCTGAGGATAGTAATTCTCACTTGTAAAGTGTGAGGAACCTAACTATAGGTTCTGGGTTNCGATGAACTGAAATTTGCCTGAGGATAGTAATTCTCACTTGTAAAGTGTGAGGAACCTAACTATAGGTTCTGGGTTCCCTCGATGTACTTCGTTTTCTTCAGTTTATTTCCTACACCACTACACCTTTCCGATATCCACTCTCGTCTCACTCATCCGTTCTTAAAGCACAACCGGTGCTTCATTTTGGTATGTCAGCCCGCTCCGCTTAGCGTCAACCTCCTATCCCTTCATCCATAAACATTACCTATATTACAAGACTGTATGGTGTTCCACCAATATTATTTATATTGATTTATATTTTAATTTAATTAAAACATTACAATTTCGAGAATAAAATTTTATGTGATTCCGAGTACATGCCAAAAATAAGAACAAAACTGTTAATTTTATCTAATAATTCTTTTAAATTAGTAATAATGTCTCACAAACAGTTGCATTTGTATCTTTCTCTTAATGGTCAGTATAAATTACAAGGAGAGGATAAACTAGTTTTCCTCTTTTCTCCATAAGTTTTAAGTACCTAAAAATCCGTCAAAATTCATGTTAATAATACGGCTACCCTGCGGTTTTTTTAAATAAAAAACACGCCTAAAATAAATACCGTGAGAGCTGCAAAATTTTCGCGGGGAGTCACCACATCAAATTTCTTATTGCATGTGAACATATTCTTATTTTGGTAGCAGCGACAAAATAAATGTGTTCGTAACCACTAATCAAAATAATGTTTGGTTCCCAGAAATACAGAATATTTCATAACATGTGTGACTATGTTTATGAGAAATTGTTCATCGTTTTTGTGTCTTCTGTTCACTGGTGAAGTGGAGCACATATGTAATGAGTGGAGAGATTTGGGTGGCTCTTAAACATTTCAGACCGACTTTAATTTACCGTTTGAGGTGTTGCAAACAAAGAAATGTATGATGCGTGCTGTACTTAAGTCGCCACAACACTTGTTTCGTTGTCACAGCCAATAAGCTGTAGTACATATGTTTGGCTACATACCAATTATGGCCTGGACCAGTAAGACAGTTTGCGAATCATTTACTCACAGGCAAGATCATTGGTCATTGAGCTTGGAAGTGTGCAGCACAGGCCAAAAATTGCCTGCACGTGCGTAGTGTACACAATTGTATACACTGGGTTTGAATGGGTTAACATCGAGGTATTGAGAGCCGGTGAGGGTGAAGTGAGTTGAGTATGTTGAAGCGCCGGAATACAAGGGGAAGTGGGAAACGGGAGATCCCCGAGAAAACCCGTCGAGCAGCGGCATCTTCCAGCACAATTCCCACACGCGAAAATCCGGGAGCGACCCCGCCGGGAATCGAACCCGGTGCCTCGAGGTGGGAGAGGCGAGTTGTCTGACCTTACACCACCGCGGCCCCCTCACGTGTTATGGAACGTGCTGTTTATCCGAAGAGTGAATTTCCATTTTTTCCTTTTTTTTTCCCCCTCGCTGGAGTTCCTTACCATGTGCGCTTGTTTGGCCTCCTCGACGTAGTGCGTGGTGAATATGATGGTCTTGTTTTGGGTGCTGCAGAGTTGCAGCAGGTGCTCCCAGATGACCTCCCTGAGCACGGGGTCCATGCCGACTGTGGGCTCGTCCAGCACCAGCAGTTCAGGTTCGTGCAGCAACGCCACCGCGAACGACACGCGCCTCTTCTGCCCGCCGCTGCACGCCACACAAACTACATTTCTTCCGCTCTTCACTAACACTTTCTTTAACTAGTATCTTATTAGCGTTACAATTTCGACTTTTTCTCGCCGTACGATCGAGATTCGCTAGAGGCTACTCATTTTAAATATATCAACAGATTTAGATTTTTAATTTGACCTTTTATATAGTTTCCTAAAATTAAAGATGCGTAACGTTATAAATAAAAACAATTAATTGATCAGTTTAAAAGTAAAATGAAAAACCAAGAGAAACATTGAAATATATTCTCGTTAATGGAAACACTAAATTTTTTATGGCAAGATGCTTCTCCATGTCGATAAACAACTGTTTAAAATAGTAAAATGTTCTGCTCGGATATGAGACCCAAATATTAGGCACGTATTGGAGAAACGGTAAGTCTGGGTTAATTCCGATAAATGTGTATATATGTTTCAATCCTAACGGGCTGGAGTTTGGTGAGGGAGACGAGGTTTACGATGAGAGTCCTCCAACATAGCAGAGCTAGTAATAATAGGATAAAGGAAATTAAAGATAATTTTTTTTATATATTCTTATTCTTATTGGCATTAGAAGTTGTAAAACAGTATACTTTTAAATATTCATGTACCACTGTTTAAAATGATAAAGTTATCTTCTGGCAAATGAGACCCAAAATTATGCCTGTAGTAGACAAACGGGAAGCCTGGGTTGATCTCCATAGATTTCTATATGTATTTTCAAATTAGATGTGGAAAGGCCTTGGTGAAGAAGAGGTAACATTAATTATTCAAAAGTGTAAATAATCTGCAATAATATTCACCTGTACTTTACGTTTGACGTTTCTGAGATCCGCGTTTATCACACGTGTCAGGCATTTTGTGCAAGCCAAGCTACACTATGTTGATGTTAGTAATTCGATTTCAAAAGTGCACGGCCATGCTCAGAAAGCCTAAATATTGAAAAGGCACTATGGTTGAGCGGGGCTTCGAAACACCTCACAAAACAACTCGGTGCAACACAGTTCTAAAGTGGTTCTAAAAGCTAGCAATATAAAACCTTCCGAGTAAAATAAAACCCGATTTTAAGAAACATTTACTAGCATGATATTGAAGAAAATATTATTGCTCAAAATTTAAGGATTTTCGGTGGTTTCCCCCCAGATGAGAGTGCAGAGCATTAAGTGGTTTGGTTTCAATCAGCTCCAATGAAATCTCAGTTTGCTGAACGATTTAGTGTAGTCATAAAAGGATTTTAAAATAAATATTACTAATTAAAACGGACACTGGAAAAATGCGGCAAGAGGCCAGAAACGTAGACATTTTCAAGACCTATATTTTTATGTTCATAACCAACGCTTCCCTGTATATAATCATTATACTTTGTTCTAAATATACTCTAACAAGAATAACCAAAACGCCTATCTCACAGGATATAAAAGTTGTATTCTTATAACGTCGGCAGTACATAATCATTTGCACAACGCCTTAAGTTAGCAAGGTTACTACCCACCTCTAAGTTGATGTCACTACAGGCCTCAAATAAAATGGAAGCGATGAAAGAAATAGCAAAAATGGTTTTGTAGAGTGAAGTTATATTTATATTCCACCTGGTGCATCCAAATAAATGTTTGGCATGGTATGAATTTCGATAATTTTTGCATATGACTAATGAAAAGTATAGACAATATGTCTATAACCAACAAGATGCGTTAATTAATCAATGCAGTGAAGACTAAACATAATTTTTGGTCAGATTGTGATAGCAAACTTGTTAGTAGAAGTTATCTACTTTCCTTATAGTGTATTTCAGCTATTACACCGGGGATTATGACATTTGGAAAATAAACACAATAAAAGGCACTTTTAAAATATGGAAATAAATATTATTTGCGAAATTTGAACAGACACCATATTTTTATTATTGAGAAAAGGATGTTTTTCTTTGTAAATCGTACACCACTGCTGCCTGGCACCAAAAAATATTGTCATTGTCTCAAGGTTTATGTTGCAACATGATTGATATGAAAAAAATTAATCTCATACAATACCTCAAATCACTGGTCATGGTTTCTGCGCTAGGAATATCCAAGAGCTTCATAAGGTACTCTGTTTTTTCCTCAACATCTTCGGCCTTCATCTCGAAGATCCATCCAAAATACCGCATTGTGTCTCGTATCGTAAAGTTGAGATACAATGCTGTTTCCTGAAAGAATAATTAAATTTCGAAATTAGAATGAACATCGAAGAGAACAATCCCTGTCAGAAACTCCCAACATTTGAGAATATCATAAGAATATTTAAAAGTTGAATAAAAATTAGTAACAAATTTAATAAAATGTTTACGATTAATATATAGCCGTTTGAAAGAGCACACAATAAGAGAAAAAAAAATTTCAAAAGGAAAACAATTAAATTTGTTTGTTTATTTTCAAAATTGAAAATTATGGAGTGGCATGCAACATTATACCTGTAATTATTCAACCGTTTTGATCGCTAGCTTTAGTTTATATCCATATAACGTATGTACCAAAAATCTAAAATATTTCGTTCTCTAGGTTTACCTCCCTTCAAACCAGCAAGTATATATTTCGGCTTCCAGGAGCGCGAGATTTAAACTTGCAGCAGACTTGTTAACGCGCCTGCTGTTGGCTGGAGCCGTAGAGGTCACCTCAGACCGAATGCGCTGGCACTGTGCACCACGCAGTTATTTCACCATTTCATAAAATCGCATAAATCTAACCAAACCTTAACTATAATTTTCTCATAGGTAAAACTGTGGTTGACCATGAACACACGAATTTAAAGTGAATCACGACAGTGGTCCTGCGTATATATTTGGTGACGAGAAAACTAGTTTGGCTCCACCCACTTACGAACTGGCCATCATTTAAGCCTTTGTAACCAATAGAAGGCCTGTTGAATGTTATTCTGCAGAATGAGAACTCCTGTCGATACCTTACGCATATGTTTATATTTAGTTTTCATATTGGTTTCGTTGGCCAGCCTGTTTGTTTTATTAATAATTAAATTAATAATTAATAAAACAACTAGTGTAGTTTATTAATGTCGGGTTGGGAAGAAAACGAAATTCCTTATGGAGTTATTTGGCAAAGGAAAAATTCCCACAGCAAGGTGCGCTGATGTTCCTAAGAGGCCGCTATTAAAGTCTGGCAAAGAAAAACTTCTGTTTATTTGTGTGTAAGTTTGTGTTTCTTCGCAATTGTGATAGAAAATACTAACTTCATTTCTCGTCTATTATGCATGGCATCCAATGGTTTTTACAAGCGTAAACAAATTAAATAAAACTGTGTTTGGCATTAATATATCTTTCGTAAACCGCTTTTAATTTTACGAATTTAAGAGTGAAATAAAAATCATTGTCACCAAAATAATTTTTCGGTTTTATTGTTACATTTAAATAAAGTACAGAAATTTTGTAGTCCAAAGTTACTAAATTCACTATTACAAAAGAATATTTAAACATATATGTAAACATATTTCTTGAAATTTCCAGTTTAGTGTGAAGAGCAAAGTGTATTCTTTACGTAGGTTTTAATACATTGCAACCAACCCTTCGGAGAAATATCCAGTACACATGAAACACCACTGCTACTTAGCAGCGAGAATTGTTACTTTCCAAACTATCAGCACTGGTGATACTAATAATAAAGTACTTATTTAAACAGTAATAAGGAATTAAATCAAGTGCAATATTTTACCACATTTTTTTACTGTTTGAGTAGAATAATTGGGTCAAAAATTCACGTAGATTCAGTTATTAGAAAAAAATTATTGAATTTTCCTAACAGGTATTATTACTCGGGTCTTTGCTTTGTTAAGTTTTTTCTCACCACAGCGCACGAATGTCAACCTAGTGGTTTGAATCATATCCTTGCCAGGGCTTGAACAGCCTTTATTTTGAATAATAACATAGTTCCTTTTTAAAACACTATAAATGAAACATGCTGCTTGGAAACAAGTAAATGTATTTAATATTTAGATAATTTTTTTTTTACTCGCATGCAGTAAATACTACATTTAAAAAATTCTGATTTTTACTTCAACATGAAATTTGGAGATATTCATTCTCAGGGTGTTAAGTATTATGTTTATGTAACAAGTTCAATGGTTATTTCCTTTTAATGGTGTTGTTTGCTCACTTCCTTGCTCTGATGATGCATGCTGCGGTTAACTGTTTAACATGTACGTATAACAGGAAAAAATCGAAAATTCCAGGATTTTGTTTTTATAATGATCGTTCTGAATCCTTCCGCTCTATGTAAATACTTCATTTTGGCCGCGACTTTATCAGCGTGGAATTCGTGTTTTCGTTACAATAATTAAAATTATAAACAAACAAACAAAAATACTAACCAGATTAATAAACAGCAAAATCAATCCAAACAACAATACAAATTCGAAAAAAAAAATATTCGCAAATCGATGGCGTACAGCTAAACGTTCAGTTAGATCTCGGTAAAGTAAACATAAATTAAACAATAGCGCGATTTAAAATGTACATAGCACTATGAACAAAGCAGCAGGTTTTCACAACGGTTTCATTTCCCATTGATTTAAATTTCAAACATATTAAAGCTCAGAATATTACTCTAGTTTTCATAATTAGCTACCTTCGGTCTAACTATAGGCGGAAATTAGTTTTTCAGAGGTCAATTTTGAAATTACTCTCTTAACCATGCTCCTACTATGTATGGTTTATATCACAACTGTACAGGAGTAAGTAAACAACGTCATACAAACAGGCACCAGCAGTTGCTCAATTCCTCTGGTGTTTTGCTTTTTCGAAATGTTTTTTNAGTAAACAACGTCATACAAACAGGCACCAGCAGTTGCTCAATTCCTCTGGTGTTTTGCTTTTTCGAAATGTTTTTTTATTAGCTGCTATGGTTCGTGTGTACTGAACATACAGTAACCAGAGGAAAATAACCCTCTTATGTACTTTTATCCTTTCACGAAAGTCAAAATATCTGGAACAATATTGTAAATTGTTTGTAACTCTGGTGGTGACATTGTTGGCCGAGGTTCCAAGGACGAATCCCTTAAACAGTAAAAAAAAAAATGTGTACGATTTCACAAAGAACTATTTGGAAACCAGTCTCCAAGAATATTTTCTGGTAACACCAAAAGTGAAATATAGTTTCTTTGATTGTTTTATGAAACGAACAAAATAGTTTATGTGTCTCCATATTTATAAAAAAAAAACAAATTGGAAGTATACAGTACTCGCTTGTTTAAAGTCAAGTTTAGTTTTGCACATTCCTTTGTAAAGCGTTTGTAAAATGTGATATAATCTAATTGTAGCACTATGAATATAATATTGGTAACTAGCTTCAAATAAAAGCTGTTTATAAAATTACAAAACATTTATTCGGTGTGTGCGTCTAATTTAGTCTCCGGAAATCAAAATAGGGGTCTTGGAAAAACCAACAAACGAAAATAATTTAAAAAAAAAACACAGGTCCGATAAACACTACTACTTCGTTGACAAGGAGCTGATGTAGACTGTGCACGCATATTGGTGCGGACCGCGGAAATATTAACCTGCTTGTACTAGTGCAGGTTCTCACACGAAATAAGCACAGGTGCAGGCGGAAACAGCCCCAGCCAAGTCAAAGTTAGCGGCGGGCCCACGCCCTGCTAATTCACGTTCTTTCCCATGGAACCAAATTCTCACTGTGGTAAGTTATATATTTTATTTGGCTTTATAAATGTATAAGAGAAATAAATCAATTATACCCTTAACATGCACGTAAATAATTATCAAACCAGAAANTTGGCTTTATAAATGTATAAGAGAAATAAATCAATTATACCCTTAACATGCACGTAAATAATTATCAAACCAGAAAATGTAAATATTTTAATAGACCATATGTTATACTGTCTAAGGCGCTAGATTATTATGAAGTTGTAGGCATAACATTGTTTATTAAGTTACCCTTAACTACTATGCATGTGACTTTGGATCACGTTATGTTATGTATGACTGGCTGATTAATAAACCATTTTCTGGTATATGTAAGTCANTTGGCTTTATAAATGTATAAGAGAAATAAATCAATTATACCCTTAACATGCACGTAAATAATTATCAAACCAGAAACTGTAAATATTTTAATAGACCATATGTTATACTGTCTAAGGCGCTAGATTATTATGAAGTTGTAGGCATAACATTGTTTATTAAGTTACCCTTAACTACAAAGCATGTGACTTTGGATCACGTTATGTTATGTATGACTGGCTGATTAATAAACCATTTTCTGGTATATGTAAGTCANTGCATGTGACTTTGGATCACGTTATGTTATGTATGACTGGCTGATTAATAAACCATTTTCTGGTATATGTAAGTCATGTGGCTAATTGTATCATGTAAAAAAAATGTAATTATATTTTGCTGAATGTTTATTAGGTGTTATTTATCTGCATGTGCCTTCTATGTATTGACTATTTTATGATTTGGATTTGGTACATAGTTTGACGAGGTCTTTTGCCTGCTGATGTGCTTAGTGATGAAAACAGTATCTATCTATATTCCTTTCCATAGATATTCCCAACTTTTCTAAAGTCCTGCTAAAGATCTACTTTCGTGCTTTTCCTCCGCCCCACGCAAACCTAGATTAACCGGGTCTATAAAATTACACCAAAGAGAGAACGCACTGCATTTGTGCACAATCAGTTTCATAATATTTTGCATGAGAACTATTTCTTACCAGTCCTGACCAACATACATGTTCTCGCTCCAGTTTTACTGATATTGATTACAAATGAAATGTTGTAATTTATGGATAAAATTACGGTGAAAATTTAATTTCACCAAAGATAAGATACTTTTACTTCAACATGAATATAAAAAGGTTGCGATACGTTACACATCCAGGGCACAGCCAGAAAATTCATACAAAGTAATTTTTCAAAGGTATGATCCAAAAAAGTGTGAAGATACCGCGAATAGACTACATGAATGCTTTGACACGACCCTCACCCGCACGAGGAGTGCGGGTGAGGGTCGTGTGGAAGGAGTAGGAGCAGCGCAGCAGTTTGTCACCTGAGGCATGTAACCGATTCTCTTGCCAGGTATGCCACATCCTTGCGTCCCGGGCTGGTGGCCCAGCACCCGCACGTCGCCGGCGTCGAGCACCTGCCTCCCCACCACGCAGCTCAGCAGGGTGGTCTTTCCACAGCCGCTGGCACCCAGCAGGCCGTACCTGCAACACAGCAGCGCCGCTCTGCACTCGCCGCACCACGCCACACCAGACGAGACGCACCGNCCGTACCTGCAACACAGCAGCGCCGCTCTGCACTCGCCGCACCACGCCACACCAGACGAGACGCACCGCCCGCGTCTATTTCCTTGCCCAGCCTGTCCACTACTTCACCAACACCGTCTATTTTCTTGTCCACTACATCGCTATCGCTCTCTATTTTCTTATCTACCAATTCCAATTCACCAACACTAATAATTTGGCTATTTGCAGATTCCCTGACACTACTTATTTGGCTACTTAGCCCTTCCATTAAAGAGCAGTCGTACTGCCAAATTGGGACGAGAAACGCGAAACCGAACCAGGGAGACGAGCGGTGGCCTCACGAGAAGCACCACCCAGCGAGGAAGTAAACGCCACCGGATGGCGACGGAGCACCACCTCAGGACGCAGAAGGAGATACCGAGAACTGAAGGGGAGAGAACACGGAACAGCCAGTCCGAGGGCCTGTACAAGGGCCACCCAACTCACCAGAACACAATTTACTGCCGGAGCAACACCAAACAGCAGAATACAGTTAAGTAACAACGTCGCCACTCGTTACGTTTCCTGTCACCTAGTGTCCCCCAAGCCGTCGGAAACGTAGCCAGAACACTGTAATCAGCCCTTCACGCCCAGAACTTGCGGGGTCAGTAATGTATGAGTTAATTCCCGCAAAAGTGCCGGAAATGTGTGTATTAATTCCCGGTCAAATAAACCTGTAAAACCAAGATGTGATGACGTTATTCTTATACACCATATTAAACATTCAAGGCACCTTATAGTGTGTGCCTGGTAACATTAACTCAGATCCTATGAACCGCTCTGTATCACACAGGTGGGGAGTGGTGTCAATTTCACAGTAGTTTTTTCAAATTATATTATAAAAATCGCCTAGAATCCACTAATTTTCAATGAAGTTCATTGATATTTGTTTTCCTAAACAAGGATTTTTCCTAAACAAGAATTCCAAGTAATTTTGTTTGTAAGAAAAGAGCGAACCTTCGTCTATGGTTTCCAATGATCTCATAAGAAATTATAATTAAATGTCTGGGGGAAATAATTATCGTTAATAGTGTTTTTAAACAATTTTTTATTTTGGCATTTTTAATATAAAATTAATGACTTGCAAGGACAAAATAAAAAAAAAAGAAACATAGGTTTTACTTACCATTTTAATATGGTTTTGGTTTCATGTAGATATGAAAAATAGTTCTCGAAGGACAATTTAACTACTGGGATAATCGTAAATCTAGCTTAGGATGTGCTGCTGTTGATATGTGGTGACGTATTCTGCAACCATTAGCAGTGGCCACCTGTCGTGAATGGAATCTTGTCAGTTATGTAGACTAAGTGGTGCCCAGAAGCTGTCTGATGCTTGAGAACCAGAGATTGATGAATGGCTACATAGTATGTAACGAATATTCGCATTCGCATTCGCATTTTTTTTAATATTCGCCTTCGCATTCGCATACGCAAGAAATTATGCGAATATGTTGCGAATGTGTTTGGCAATGAAAAATGAAAATATTCCTGACTTAACAATGCAACTGCTAAGATTTATAATATTTTTATTTAGGTATTTATATTTTAATAAAAAAGTTTTATTTGGGGAACAGTCATGATGTTTCTCATAAGGTACACACAGACGCTTTTAATAATCTTTTATTCTTATTTATCTAAGACGAAACCACATTTAGGTTAGTATTTACTTAATCTTGCAAACTAAAATAGTAATTATATGATAACAAAAATAAATTTCGAACTTCTTAAACACATAACAATGGAGCTAAATATGTTACCCCGTTTATAATTAAACTAATCAACTTTTAATGAGATCTTTTGTGAGAACACAAATGCAGCTTGATAGGTATATAAATAACATTAAATCTACAAGATCTCTCTGTATCTAATCTACTAGTAATAATATGTATTTATATTGTACATTAAATCTTCTACATATAAATGAATTTTACAATTTTTTTTTTGAGAAAGCAAATGAAAACATTTCTTCTTTTTAATTAAAACAAAGAATAAACTTCTTAAAATTATAATGATAATTTTAACTTTGGTTCTAGTTTTATAATTTTTATCACAGCCATTTAACATTTCTTCTTGAATTCAAAATAACAATAAATAAACTATAAAAAATATAATAGAAATTAAGTTACAATTTAATTACTAAGTATACTTCAGTAAGTTATCTAAGTTTCATAAAACTTAAATTGGAGTAGAGGAATATTAAACTTCAAAAATAAAAGTTTTGATGCCTTTTCTCCTTGTAGCCTATTTCGGTGGGGTGTGTAAAGAAGACCAGCCCTATTAAAAACTCTTTCGCTAGATACACTGGTGGGTAGTGTTACTAAATATTGCCTGGCTACAGGAGAAAGAATACCATACTTCTTATGATTTTCTACATCATTTTCCACACGTTTATCGGTTAAATATTTATTGATGGTTTTTTTAATCAAATCTTCTATAGGGTTAGGACTTTCATTTTCTCCATCTTCACTTTCACTGGAAGCCATCAGCAATTTCATGGTGTCTCTTAAATATATAGATTTTTCTGGTAGTCACTAGACAGGCACTGGATCCAGAGGTTTTAATCCCATGAATAGTCATTCTGGCACGCTTAGGATTTGAACAAGAAGATAGGCCAGATTCATCGTTTCCAATTGATTCTAAAATAGTTTTCACAACTTGATCTTTGGTTGAAGAATTTTTTAAAAATTTCACTTTGTATCTCGGGTCAATGAAAGTAGCCGTAGCAAACAATATGTCTTTTTTCAAATGAGAAAATCTGCGACTTAGCTCTTGTTTTAGAAAGAGAATCGTGTTCCCGATGCATTCGTCAGTCACATCAAATTCATAAATGGCCTTTTCCAATGTGGCCAATAATGGAATTACTGAAAATATGCAAATATTGGCTGCACTTAGTTCTTTTGACATTTTTCAAAAGGTCTGAGCAATGCAATAAGTTTTTCCACAATTATCCACTCTTGGGAAGTTAGTTGTGACATTTAGTTTTTTGTGAAAGCATAAAGACACATCAAATCTTTGTTTTTCAAAATGCGCTCTAACAAATAAAAGTTGCTATTCCATCTTGTAACACACACTTGTATAATCTTAAGCTTTGGTTTATTGAGTCTTTCTTGTAGAGCTGCAAGTTCATCTTGAGCAATATTTGAGTGGTGAAAATGTGTTGCCATCTTTTTACATTTTGTAATAACTGCAATAACGGAATATTGTGCCTTTAGCACCTCCTTGACAACCAGTTGAATTTGGTATGATTAACAATCAATGTCTTTAATGAATAACAAGGAAATACCTCTTTTCATGTTAGTACCACTATCCCTAACAATGAATTGCACATTTTCTTTAGGTATTTCCCATAATGACAACATGGTTTCAAGTTTTATAGCTATATTTTCACCAGTACGTTGGCCATCGTTAAATACCTCTGCTTTTAACACAATCATTTTTCTTTCGAATTCTTTTGTTATGTCGTGACATGTAATACTCGGCAACGATAATCCTGGACAAGAATAAGACTAGATATCGGTTGTAAACGTGTTTTTTTTTTAATGATTGGATTAATTCCAGAACTTTGACCTCCAAATCAATTATTTCGCTTATTAAATTGTTAATTACCATAGACTTGGCGTTGTTATTATCCTACTTTTTAGTTTTTTCGACGCAATCAGTTAAATACATCTGTTTTAGGTCGGTTTTAGTACATTGTCGTGGAGAGGACGCCAAAGCATTTGTTGTAGAAGCATTCCGTTTTTCATTTTCCTGTTTTTTAAATTCATTACACTCATTTTTATGCATATCTTCCAGGCGATTTCACATAGCACTAGTTGATCTTCCTTTGCGCGAGTATTGTTTGTTACATATTTTGCAATTCACATTTTCAGCATCACATATTGTAAAATAAGTCCAAACTTCACTAACATACGACTTACTCATGTTGAAATATCACTAATCACTTTATAACAATTTAACAATGGTTTCTATAGAAATTCAACAAATAAATGTAAGTAACCTCAAAACAAATCTTAAAAAAAACTATTAGCAGCTAACTGCATTAAATGAGCGAGCAATCACGGTTTGTTTACTTCGTGCAGTATCTGCTACTTTCGGTTTAAACATGGCTGGTCCTAAACGCACGATCAAAATGTGAGTTCGTGAGCGCATGCTTTTGGCGCCATATTAAAAAAGCCAATATTCGCATTCGCATTCACATTCGCGAATGTGGGAAATCCAGCATTCGTTACATCATTACTACATAGAGTACTGTGTAAGGCAGTATTTAAATACACGCGTAGAGTTACGTTTCATAATGTAGGCTTATATATATATTCCCCGGTGTAATAACTGGTGAGGAACAAACTAGAAAATTGCTAGAAATAAATGCGCGGTTTTCTTATAACTAGGTGTGACCTGTTTTCAACACGGTGAATATCGTGACTGCCAAGCTTCTTAGAACCAGTAGGGAGGCTGTGCCGATCAAGGCCGTGTGAGTAACGCCTAACGGTGCGTCGTTTACGAACTACGCGACAGCGAAGAAAAGAGAATTGCTTCATAGAAATTGAGCACCGGCGAAAGTGAAATGAGACAATGATGCAGAAAACACTGAATCCAAGGGCAAGGACGGAGGAAACATGAGTACTTCGACAAAACCCGTCTGCAGACGGCAACGTCCGCCTCGTTTGTCACATGCGACAATCCAGGCAGCCCTACCGGCAATTTAAACCGGTTCGTCTTGGTGAACCGTAAGGAAAGACAGGTTTTTAGTAACATTTACAAGTATGAGATTAATTGTTATTTTATTTCCGCAAGGGACATTGGAAACAAACAGGTTACGGAGGGGCCTTCCACGACCCTCATTGTATCTATTCAAGACTGTTCACTGTAAAGTGAGCAATTTTGAAATCAACCTTTCAAAAATGTAATTCCCCCTTCATGCGTGTATTTTAATGGACACACTGACTGTACGCACCCAGAAAAGTTGGCAACGACCGAGAGAAAGTAGTTTCATGTGTTAACGTTAGATTACAAATGTCAAGTAAACATCTGTAAATATAGAAATATTTATTTTACTTTTTTGTTTTTTAATGCCTACAAGTGTAAGAATTAAAAAAAAAAATTGTGAAACATATTTTTTTCTAAAAAAATTACGGGTGCCCTTGACCGACGCACGAATAAAGTGACCAGGCCCATGGTAACGTTAATTGTCCATACGGTGGAAGAATACACAATATGCGTACAAGTAAATCTTAAGCAGGACTTTCAAAAGTGCTCATTTTACCGTGAACAGCCTATACCGGGTAAAACCTACTGTTGTGTTACTCTGGCAAACATTTCAGGTATCTGTCTCATTAGATCAAAAACAGAGAATATTCGACCTACCAGTTCCTCTCTAGTGCCTGCTAGGGTGGTGTATCCACACGACATTCTTAACATGTCTCCGGAAAATCCAGACGCGTTTTAAGTCCGGCTATAGCACTGGTCATGTGACATATCCTCCTCTCCATATCCATTGTTAAGCTAAGTGTTGCCAAGATGCCCTCGTAAAACCAGGCTGAAATGCGGTGTGGCGCCATCACGTTGGAAACATATGCTCTAGCCCATGTGCATCGCAAAGGGTACATACACTCTTCCATGAGTAACGAAAGTGTCTTCCGAAAGACATCAAGGCAAGTTGACCATTCAGACGCGGCGGAAAAGTACCAAAGCCCCAGCATATTTATGGCGAATCTTTTATGGTGAACTCTTACAAACATTGCACGAGAGTTATAGTCTATTCGCGGTTTCTTTACATTTTTTGATTCAAAACTTTAAAAAATTATCTCCACATATGACATGTTTGGTTGTTTCCTGAATATGCCATGTATCACAATCGTTTTATACTTATGTTAAAAGAAAAGCTCCTTATTTTTAGTCAATATGAAATTTTAATTATACACTAACGTTTGTGAAAAATGCATTACCGATAAGTATTGAAGTGAACTTTTTACCATAGGTAAGGTATATGACAATACAATTAGGATTAGAGAACTGCATATTATCTCTGTCCTGGAGAATTCAGAATGGTGTGAAGCCCCCATGTACTGCAATCAGAGACCCTAAACGTCGTGGTATGGAATCAAAGACGACCTGGATAGGTTCCTCGGGAATCTCTCTCCACGCGGTTTGTATGCGAGTCCACAAAGCATCAACAGTGGTTGCTGGAGGTCCGTGGCGAACAACTCCCCCCACCAACCATATCTCAGACATGTTCGGTGTGCGACATGTAAGGCGAACTAGCAGGCCAGGGAAGAAGTGATACCCGTCGTTCATTGAAGAAAGTTTCCATATTCTTCGCCACAAGTGGCCGGAAGTTGTCCTGCTGAAATATGGCATGTGAAGTTGCCTGAAGGAGGGGCAGTACCTCTGGTTCTACAACCTCCCTGATGTATCGGTTGCTGTTCAGATTGCCTTCAATACATAGGGGTCGAGATCGCATGTTGTATGCAATGTCGCCTCAAACCATCACACTTGGCGTTTGTCCGCTATGCCGCTCCACAATGCAGGCTGCCAGATTGCGGTGACCTTGGTAGTGGCTAACACGTATGCGGCCATTACTTAAGGACTGGTTGAAGCGGGACTCATCCGGAAACACTACATTTTGCCACCCAGCACGCCAGCGACGGCGTTCACGTGCCCATTGCAGTCTGAGACGTTTGTGGTATCTGGACAATGGAAACCGACGCAATGGCATGCGTGCCACCAGTCCAGCCCGCAGCACACGGCGTCTAGCCGTCCAAGCAGACAGGTTCACATCCTTTGCAGTGCTCCAGTGTCGAGTCGAGCCAACACTGTGGACGAGGCTCTACGGTCCGTTACGGCCATGCAGACAAGATGGCGGTCATCCCGTTCTCTGGTCACATTGCGTGGTCCAGTACCCGCTCGTCGCTGCGTACGACCCTCTTATATCCACTGGTTCCACACACTCATCACCGTCATGGCAGTATGCCCTGTACGAGCCAAAATACATATTACGGTATGACAAACCAGTTTCTCAGACACCGATCATTATACCCCGTTCGACCTCACTCACATGCTAATATGGTGTGCTTTGACGTCAACAAGGTATACTGGCACTTGCTTCCACTAAGTTTAGCTGCTCTTCACTTTCTGAGATTGGTGTAACACGGACCTTTCCTGTTACGCAAAAGAGGGCGCTGTTGGGCCTGTGTGTACGTCGTCTATCTGCAATCGTTATCACTTATTGCTGGTACACTAATCTACACATCCTCCGAGTTTGGATTCATTCGGGCTATTCTTTCTGGGTGTTGCAATTTTCACAAACAATAGTTTATTTTATTTATAAACTGTTATATTTCATTTAAAAATAATGTGAATTAAACCAGAGAGATAAGATTTATATTGGTAATGCATTGTCAGAAATAGTTATTACTCAACATATTATTCCACTGAGTGCGCACGAATGCAGTGCGTTGTCCTTTTAGCGTAATTTTCTAATCTTGGTTAAGCTTTGTTTGCGTGAAGTGGAAGGATATCCTTTTATCAGGGCTTCAGAAAACTTGGAGGTTACCATCAATGGACTATATCTCGTAATTTCAAATGTGGCTGTCCTTGTTAAAGTACCCGTCTCGCGCTAACAAGGTTTAGTCCTTAAACAAGTTTGCTGGAAATGCAGGCTTAGCGTTAAAGTCATCGGCTAGGGCACTCGTCTCCCACCAAGGCGAACGAGAGGGATTATTGTTAAGTATTCATTATTTTATCTTGTTTGTAAGGTTTTGAAAGTTCTCGAGATGAATAAAATCTTCGAGCAAGGCAATTCCGTATTCTAAGTCATATTGCATTACAGCTCTCAGAGCCTTCGACAATGCCAGGGGTTTCTTTTGCGAATGCAATATGTCAACACTACTTGTAAGAACTTTACGGAAATATGGAAGTTTGGTCACAATACTATCAATAGTTTTGCTTGAAAACATTAATAAACCAAATCAGTAACTCTCTGAAAATTTTTTGTTTGAATTTGAAATGTTTTAATTATTAGTATTCAACAAATGAAATGCATTATCGTTCGTCGAATATCTCAAATATGATGCCCACGTCGTAATTGGCGGCATTTTATAACTCAGATGGACGTGTGACATATCCAGTAGAAATTAAATATGATTCATTTTGTATGCTTTTGTGTTAGAATTGATTCACTTGTACTATAAGATAGAGCAGACAGATCTTATATTGTCACATTCAAGCAGATTTTTCTGTGTTACCATTTTTCTGTTCTGTTGTATGCTGTATAAGATAAAGCTGTTTCGTTCGTTATTTTTAGTACCAAGATTCCGAAACAACGATGGGCAACAAAATAGAAGCCACGATGTTTCGAGTCTACTGTTTTGGTTCCAATGTGCTATGAATTTTTACTAAAATGTTTTCAAGAGAGTTTTGTTTTATACTCCCAAGAATTCTTTACAGTCTAGCGTTTCCTATCGGCTTATTTCGAAACTAAATTTTGTAAAACAGTAGTTGAATAAATCAATGTGTTTGTTCTCGTTTTATATCATAAAACACTGCAATTAATTAAATACTAAGATTCCTACACAGCAGCCTGCCTACACTGTTGCTCATATGGTTCACACATTAAGCCAGTAAGTGTAAATGAATGAAATGAAAATGTTTTCGTTTAGTATATTTTATGTTTTTTTTGTGAAAATACAATTATTTACGATTTTCATATTCCGCAATTACAAATAATATCCTCCACCACGCGTCCACCATGTTTCTATAGCAAAATCTCAAATGAAAATCCCAAAGGGCTTTGTTATTACATCGATCGTAGAGACAGTCAGACGAACACGTGAAGGCCCTTAGAATACCTCGTTACGCGAGGAAGTGAAAATTCTAGTAGTACCGAATACTTACGTCGAAAGTAACTTTTTTTTTTTCAGACAGAGAAAACTGAGGCGCTGATAAATTCAAGCAAAATATGCTGGGACATTTAACACTGTGTGACGTGTGTGATGTCTGGCAGGAACCCGCTATTGGCAACTACGAAGAGCTTCTCCTCCGTTTCGTCTAGTCTTCTCGTAACACACTATCATTGTCGTGTTGAGCTGAGGCAGATCAAACACGTCCATTGTCGATGGATGATTGCAGTCAATTGCTCGTGTATTCGAGCAGTGCAAAGATATTGGCCGGGGAGGGGGGGATACGTCATCTGTTTATTCGGCACTATACACGTAAACAAACAGGGGCACACGATGCCCATACTACACGTCAGAAATTACGCGCTGTGTAACAAAAAATACATCATTCCTATTTCTATCGGTCCTCGGCGTTTGCCTCAGACGTCCGGATTTACATTGTATATATAATACATACATTTCCTGGTATTTATAATGCTTTTGACCACACTGTTTGTTAAACGTGTAATTGCTGAGCAAATACAGTAGACTGTAATTTTGTGCTTGAATATACACACACAAATATAAAAATGTAGATTTACATACGCACGCGACGGAAATATACAAATTAGTTGAAAATACAAATTAATAGGGACTCAAAAATTTATTACTCTACCGTAAATGGCAAAAATCATTCCGGAGGCGTTGAGATCGTACCTGGGTAGTTGCTCTAAGATGGTTATTCCATTCATTTTTTCCCAGGTAATACGGATCAACCCCCTCTCCCCTTTACTAAAATTGAAAACGCATAAAAAGAAACACAGATTATTGAAGGGAACTTTCAAAATTCAACTTTTTCGGAGAATAAAAGGCATTTTACGAAATAATCGACATTAAGTAGACCCAATATGATATATACAATTGACTGAAAACGAATTATAGAAAATTTGTTAATTTTAATTCCATGTTCATGGATTGATCGACATGTGTTAAGGGTTCCACCTGCCTGGTGCTTGAAATGCGTTGCTAAGTGTTTGAAATCCTAGATTTTTTAAAATAAAACTATTAAACGTGCCCCCAATATGTTTAAGTATGAAAATACACCATACCCTAGACGAGGACGGAATGGTACTTTAAGGTTACCACGCATGCTATCAATACGATTTCGGAGCCATCCAATATAGTTAAACACGGCTTTGTCAGACCTACGTAACTTAAAGCACACTAGCCGTGTGTGAGTCAAACTACTGTAGGAGCTCGTATTAAACTTTGCTACAGACTTTTTAATCAACAAAATTGGTAACCGTTTAAAGTCCCATAGGTACACGTAGAACTACGAGAACGGCATACGCCAGTTCTGAGCCATTCGTGTAGTGGCAACGGTACTCTTGCAGCGCGTGCTAGTCTAACCCTCATAACTCCCGCGCTTCTCGGTAAAAAAAGGAGAGAGACGATGAAGGCAGGCGAAACCCTTAAACACAATGAGTTAATGAGATGAGTTTTGCTACAGAAATCTACATATACACAGATGCTTTAAATAATTCAAGATGTTCAATTTTTTTTTTTTCGTTTGACCATGAAATGGTCCAAAGTTCTGTGCCTTAATAAAACAGCGCGTTTTTCTTCAAAAGACTGGCTGTACAAATACCTAAACTGTCATTTCAGTTTTTTCCCAAATTTAGTTGAAAAGAAGAAAAATTAATTACACTTTTTTTTTGTTTTCACGAATTCGCTAATACTTCTTAGTGTCTGCTCATTATGTGCAAAAGCAACATACATATTTATACCTAAATAATTTTAATGGTTGTAATGGACTACCGTATTTTATCATTAAAAAAAGCAAAATTATAAATATTAGGTTACTAAAAAATTTTTACATTTGCACAAACAACTAACCTCCCAATTTCATAAAAAGTTTGGCGACAGCTGAAAAGAGTAAAGAATAAAATAGCTAAAAAATTATTATTGGAGAAAATGTGACAAACTAAGCAGAATCAGCAAATAAATACATCGCTAAACTACTCTATAGGTTTATTACAAATGGTTTTTACTTTGTATGCAAATTTTTTCAAGACGTTTCAATCTACAGTTTGTGGTTAATGTGATACTTAGCAAAATTAAAGTGACTTCCGCTATGCTTTTGTTACGGCAGTAAGTTCCTGGAAGAACCAAAATATGTTTTACACCTATATAATCATTACATTAAAAAAATATTGCTATTGATTAGAGTGTAATATAAATGCACAGCGTCATGATTTTATTTCGGAAAATATCCGTTAAAGAACAAAACGAATATTTATATTGAACATTAGTTTTTCGTGCTTACAAGGTTAAATGAGCGTCCGTCCCCATACAGCTAGTCTTGGGAGTTCAAACGTTCGCCAACAGAGCGCATGCTCTTCCTACAGAAGAGCGCTGGACCGTAGCGCAGGATCTAGGGCCCTACGCCAGAGAGAGCGAAGATGCCTCGTGTTATAGGTAGAGCAATAAATTAATTTTATTTTAGCATTATAAGCTAACTTTAGAGTGCTGTGGAATGTACGCACTGTGTTTATTACTTACATGGGAATTTTCATTTCGAAAAGGTGGTTACAGAATAAGAAATGGCTGAAAGGGAATAGTAACAAGGGCCTCGAAAGTGCTCACTTTACCGTGAACATTCTATAGCAGGGGATCTCCAGAAAAAAAAATACACTTGTCCCCTGAGAGACTGCTGGTTACGCCGCTGTTGGTACCGTCTCGACGTGCTAACGTTGATAGAAATAACATCCTGCAACTCGTTATTTTAGCTTTCACACATCACAAACAGCTTATTTGGGTGAATTATTTATTTGAAACCGTAACATTTGATGATGCATAAAAATAAATCCAGAGTCCACACACAGACCTGTTCGAGCGCTATTCACAAATAGGACTAACTATAAATCGTGTTTTTGCCAGATTTCGTTTAAATTTCGCTCATTAAGATTCCACGATTCTCATAAATTCTAGTAGTATTATAGCTCTTACAAGCTTCCAAATGTAACGAAAAGAAATATTCGCTGCAGGTTTGTATGATATACTCAGCATTATGGAATTACATGTTGTATCTGTAAAGTACGAGTGGCGATTTTGGGCACCCGGCAGGGGACGCCGGCTGGAGTAAGGCGTCGCCTGTGTCCTATCCGTAAATTTGGCCGTGCTTTTATTTCTTCATATACGATCTGAATCAGACACGTAGCCTGGGAGGGGACAGGCACTGAAGGCCATCATGAAATATGAAGAAATAATTAATTCATGGTGTTTTGGCAGGAATGTAATCACGATTATCTCTGTATCAAATACACACACATACACATATACAACACATGCACGCAAAGTACTTATTGTATTAGTAGAAATACCACGCTATGCTTAAAATGAAGCATATTACGCCTATAGTATATATAATAATATATACAATATATATACTTATATACAATCATACATGTGCAGCAATAAATTTCTATTAAAAACTTGCACTGGTAAGTAATTTCAGTTTCTCAACAGCATCAAATATTATGGTACGTGGTATACAGAGTTTAGCAATTAAATGAGTAAGCACCGCCAGAATAAATCTGAGACGACAGCCCTTCCAGAAAGGAAATGATTGCTACGTCCCTGACGTTTGTATATGCACTACAACATACACACATGCATACGAACACTGGGTATTTGTGCGGACGCATTCATTTTAAGATATGTCTTTATTAAATGGGAACGAAATATGCGCAAAGTTACGTCAAAATACAATTTTTACAAGCTTTTTGCTAGTTATTAAAACGCGAAGTTTAGTATTCACGCAGTTTTCAGGCGGTAATTTTTTCTAAATTTTGTACTACAAGTCTAACAAAAATCAAATTAACGTTGTTAAAATAAGTACTTATTTGAAACACTCAATATTCGTAAGATTAATAATTAGTTTTTAGTGTTGTTTGACGCTTTTCTAACTCAACAAAAGCAATTGTGACGAGAAATAAAATTATGTAGCGCTAATGACTTCGCGATCATCACAAATCGGTTCACCTCAGAAAAATAAGTTATGTGTAATTTGGTAAACACAAAAGAGTGGATAAGGTCCCTCTATTCACATACAGTGGTTATTTAGTATTTCTATGGTTTTTTCGAGTGGTCGCTTTTCCTAGTTGATGTGCTAAATATCTCGATGTGGCCAATGTCTCGATCTCAAACAGGGCCGGAGAATGTTCAGATTGCGCTGTAATACCTGCCCCACTTCAAAATACACGTATTATAATAAATTATACCTCTAGATGTAAAATCCTCATGGATTACTAGGGAGGAAAAAAAAGGGGAGGGGGGTCTATGATTTTACTTTACAGAACCAACACATTTCATATGTGTACAGCATGTAAAACTTTCATGTCGATGGTGTTCGACGACATACAATAATAGTGAATGTAAATTTACTCATCATTTACAAGCATGGATCGTTTATTTTGCCTATTATATAGGTGTAAAAATACACATATTGGTAGAGATACTGTTTCTACACAAATTTATGTAAAATTACTTAAGTATTTACAGCTTCTAATCTGGCGTTACCTCTTGCATCTAGCCCCTTCCCACATGCTTTTCGCACCGAATCACCGCGTCTAGTGGATAATCAAAATATTAAATAATTTTTATAATTCTTATACATGTGCATTTTCTGCAAAGAAAAGGGATAATTCTCCACAACTTAATGACCGGGCACTGTTAGCGGTAAGGAGTGGTATTAAATCTAAACAAAAATATATATTTTTAATTTTATTGTGAGATATTAAAGGGCGTATCTGCATTATCATTAGAAGCTTCCTCGGCACCACCTGAAAATAATTGGTTAACGGAAACAAATGCAACACCAGAATCCGACCTGCCTCTACTACTGGCTAAGATGAATCCGATGTTACCGGAAATTGATCCTGGTATGGAACAGCTCAAAGATCGAGCTATTATAGAAGTACGGCATTTCATGTCGCACTGCCGAAGGATGGAACGGCACACGTAATATATTTCCTTTGGTTTTGAATTACTTATTTAAAAGTTCACTATATCATGTTACGCCAAGCGATTCATAGCTGTTCACATTCGATCAGTTGGCCTACAGTGTTTGAAGGTAAACGAACGCCAACGTCATAGTCCTTTGATGATTGACACGTTAACGTTTGGCACGTTGTACGTGATGTGGTGGATACGT
The DNA here is from genome assembly GCA_002778355.1 of Clitarchus hookeri. Taxonomy (NCBI): domain Eukaryota; kingdom Metazoa; phylum Arthropoda; class Insecta; order Phasmatodea; family Phasmatidae; genus Clitarchus; species Clitarchus hookeri. The sequence goes on along the minus strand of NQII01005152.1, from coordinate 152,706 downwards.
CGCTAATATTTCACATGCGCCGCTTTGAATGAACGTGCTTGGTGATCCTGTAACGCAGCTGACAGTTTTAGTAAGCAACTACTATTCTAGAAAAGGAAAATTAATTTCCGGTTTTTCGAGAAATGCAGTTAAACAAGGCCGGGAGGGGGATGTGCCTCTGTAGTAACGTAATGGTGTAATATGAGTCACCCTTCAACATAAAAAAAAACGACCAGGAACAAGCAAAATACTTAAACGCAAATACCACAATTACTGATATAAATATTTAGTTTTAATTTAAAGAAATACTCAACGTTTGTTATGTACATCACAAAAAAAAAATTATGTCCAGAAGTGTTCAACAACAAGAAAAAATAGCAGCACAAATGAACATATTTCACAAAAAAAAAAAAGGAATTTTTTAAGGACACAAATTGTTTCTGGCACTTCCTTAAATTTGTTTGTTCGTTTGCGTATTATTTTTAGTCATTAGCAGCCTATTGTTACGTGCCCGCTTTCCTTGACCTACCCCACGCGAGCGAGCGGAGGAGGACAGAGTAGTGGGATGAAAGCGGGCGGCGAGTCACTAAGGGAGTTTTGAATCACAGGCGAGCGATTATCCTATCGGGGTTTCTTGTTTCAAAGGTGTCCACCATGCATTCTTACGCGTTCGGTCGTGATGAGCCTTTTGCAGCTCGCACGCTCCTGACCTTAATCAGATTGAATTCCTGTGCTCATCTTAAGAATATTCTGGATTTGATCGTCCTTGCCTCTCTCAATGTGACTCGCGGGGCGTTGAACATTCCATAACTTGNAGATTTGATGAGAGTTTTTTGAGAGTCGGGAGTCTGGGTGATTGTGTGGTCTTAGCGATAGACTACGAGCCAGAAGAGCAACGAGTGGCACCGGAAGTGACCAGCGGGAGAAAAAACTTCGACTGCGAGCATCGGTGCAATGAAGGGTGTGCCTGGCAGACTGGACTGTTGGACTGAGTATATGAGTGAAAGGCATTTAAAATAATGGTAACAGACGGACTGAACGTGTGTTAATGATGAATGTGAGTTAATTGACTATAACCAAACAGTCATAGAGGATTTTAATTAGAGCTGAGATAGACATTAAGTACCGCGCTCATTAAGAAACAAAAAAGAGTAATAGTGGAGATAGATTAATGATGTAATTAAAATCTGTTTGAATACATTTAAAACCTAATTTAGTTATTTTATTTTTTAAAGACCTCCATCCCCTACGAACTGGGATACGCCCCTTTGGCGTCTTGTAACATTAATTTGTATTAAAATTTGGTTTTATTTTGTAAACATATTATACAGTTTGATGTTGTATCGAGTCTATTTGCCTGCATTAGTACTGATGGCCTGCAAATAAATAAACAATCGAATGCGGAATTAAGTGAAAGGTAATATTTTACACTATATAAATCTTACTTCAAAGTCTACACTGCCCCGAAAAAAAAATTTATGCGCGAATTTATGTAGACATGTTGCCTCAGCAATGTTGTAGAAATGCAATTTAACCAAATTTGAAAAAAAAATTTAACATATCTAATAAGCTTGGATGAAATATGAAAACTTGCTTTGCAATAAGAAATGCGAAAAAAAAAAAATTATGATATTTCTTAACAATCTCCCGATTCAGTGTTACAAGATATAGTTTATTCCAAGAACGAGTGATTTTTTTAAAAGTTGTAAATACGTTCATGTGAACAGTTTTTAACATGTAAAAAATTTTTTGTACTAAACATACTGGGCAGGGTGACAGATGCGTATACAGAAATATATTTTGTATAATGTTCACATTCATAGTGAAACGCGTGGACTTCCGCACTGAGCGCGGGCGCCATGTTATCTGGTTATGTGTGATCCCTGTGCTATGGGGAGTGGCCCATCTCTAACCTCCCTTCAGCACAGGCAGACCCGCAAAGCGCTGTCTCCCGGCGACCGGGGAAAATATTGACAGACAACCTGACTCGCCTCAGAGCTCCTTCTCCCCCCTACTGGAGGAGTTGACGACTTGAGAGGAGGAAAAAGAGACTTCACCCCTGCAGACGGTGCATGGGCAGTTTTTTTGGTAGCCATCTGGTTAAAGTGCGGAAAATGGGTGAAATATGGTGAAGCGAGAGATATCAGTGGAGAGGACGGACGACGGCTGTGGGTGCGAGACGATGGCAGACGAGCGTGCTGTGTGTGTGGTGTGGAAAGGCGAGAGGGCGTGGCACTCGGCAAGTAGAAGGTTACTGTGCATGGAGGCGCTCGGAGCACTCTAGAACATTTCTGACGCGTGGAATGTGAACTGGATTTAAATGGAACTGTATGAACGTGTGATACGGACTTTATTGTAAATATATGCAATTTCAGACATACACATCAATTTTGTCAAATAATTCAGTAGGTTTCGGTGAACTGTTTATTGATTCTAGTTATTCGATTGCCTCCATTTCTTTAAGGTTATTTTTAACTGTATTGGTTAAATTGGTAATTTTTAAATATCACGTGAAAGATATTTTATGCGAAATATTAATTTTTTTTTCTAGCATTGTTTGTAAACAGATTTGGAAGTTATTGTTAACACTTTTACTTTATCATGACCTACATTCCTCAAAGGACCTTGCTAAGCACACCGAATTTGAGAAATTGTAACAATACATTTGAGCCGTATGTCTGCTGGCTATCTCATTAAAAATAACCAGTTGTGCTCGTCCTGTTTTCCGGGCAATAGGGACAGGGTCTATACTTGTTTAAAATACGAGTTTTATTGCTAAATTAAGAGAGCCGTGAAAAGTTCGAAAAATTTCTATCAGTGTCTAAAGTATTTGACGTGCTGGGTGTAATTTGAAATACCTTGCTGTATACGGGACTGTCTGGAGGTACAGGTGGCGTTCTGTCTAACTACAATGCACGCCGGGTGTTGCTTTTCGTTGCTTTGTCCCAGAGACTTCCAAGCCGCTGCCATCTCGCTGACCTCCGAACCAAGGTTGGAAAAGTGGTTTCCCATACCGGCTTCGACTATCGGTTGCATCGGGTAGCGGCTCCGGACCTGCGTATCAGGTTTTGCTCAGCGCTGGACATTGCAGAGAAATCCGCACAAATTTCTGAGCAGCCGCATGGCTTGGAAATGAGGCCCGGCTTCACCCCCTTTGCAGAAAGTCTTCGTTTTCGTGCCGTAATTTCAGCTTCTGAGGTATTACTGGAAATGTTTGATTATAGAAAATTTACAATTTACTAGTTGTTTAATACGTCTGTATCTAATTTGCACCGCGTGCTATTCCCCGCTTGCAAAAAGGCAGGAAGATATTGATAAAATATAAATGGGTTCTCGGCTTTTTACAACTATTAGATAACACACAATTAAAATAAAGCAGAAAAATATAAAACAACTCGTGAAAAGTAAATTTTCTATAGCCATTACTTCAGCAATTACTAAGAATCCGAAATTGTGACACGAAAACGAAGGAGCGAAGCAGAGCTTGAGATGTGTAAAGCGGCCTTTTCACCGCCTCGTATTCCGCGAGCATGACGTCATACTACAAAAATTTAACATGAATCACTAGCTGGCCGTTCGTTGCTCGAAGAATAGAAGCGGAGAGCTCCTTTCTATGCGATCGAGGGTAGGTGTTATCTTTAATTTCTAGTTTTGCGGGCAGCCAAGCTTATTCATTGCGTTGCGCCTTGGAGGATATTTTCGTATCCGCGTCTTATTTACAAATAGACAGCAAGATCGTCTTTTAGTGCATCAACAGTACGATTTGTTCAACACGCAAGTGTAAATTTGTATCTTGATCATGCAGTTCAATAAGTACCTAAATTGGGAACTTCCCAGCTCAGCGTTTTTTTTTTTTCAGTGGAATCTTAGCTTACAGATGAACTAGCAAATTTTATTTGCAGCGTCTACTTGTAGATAACATAACTGTCTTCGTTTTATTTATTTCACAAAATAAACCAATAATATCTAACTCAAGAATCTTTTATCATAAGTACTAAGGGTGAAAACGGGACGTACATGAGATATACCGTGATCATCTGCACGTATTTTTACGTCAACAGAAGTATGTAAAACGTTTGTGATAAATGGCGCATTTAGGAAGCAACGTAGTACGTCATATGCGGGATGATTTTTCAGAGGCTTGTTTCAAAAAGTGTGAATAAACCGTGAATAGACAATACTATTGTAGAGTTTCTTACTTTCTATTCGTACAAGCACGATACCGTTCATAAATACTGAGCATTTTATTTTAATACATTTTTTTCTGTCGTTATGTTGCACTATGAATGGCGTCCTGCCAGCAACCACATTAACCGTATTAACGGTTTGACGTACTGCAGTTTCTGCGTGGCTTATTTTACTGGGCCTACTTGGCACAGCAGCCGTTCCTCTTGAGAGGAGCAAAAGAAAACCAACTAAACTGAAGAGAAATAGAAAGTTAAATAATAACCAGTGGAGTGAAATCAAAATTTGCTCGTCCTTGAAATTTCTCAGGAAATAACGCCAAGATAAGTGAACAAGGAAAGGTTCATGCCTCCGGGCTGGTACATAACGTACAATTCAACAGAGGTATCGAACATACAGGATGGATATAAAAGAATACTCCAACTTTGAAGGTCTAAAATATTAAAACCAAACGACCTACAATCTTGGTTGACCAATCGAACCGTGGAACAGTGAAGTTTGTTTACCATATCTTCATAAGTGTTCAATGTGACCACCACGAGCGGCCCGAACGACATCTACGCGATAATCAAACTCGTTCCACAATCTTGTCAGCATGTCCGGTGTTACGGTTTGGATTAAAATAAATGTAATCAATTTTTATGCGGAACAGTGATGTATACGGGATTTGCTAATTACAAGAGCCAAATCTTACTATAGTATTTTAATTAATTAAAAGGTGTATAAAACAAGTTGGCAATTTTTTCTAATCCTTTACCATCATTGCCTACAACTTACCTCGTGTGTTATTAAAACTTGAAATGATTATAAGTTTGCATTAGTGAAGATGTTATTTATGAATTATCTATGTCCCATTTTTATTTATGATAAACAACAATCACTTTTCTGCAACAAAAATGTTTTGTATACAATGTTGTCAGTGAATGATGCCCCTCAAAATAATGGTCCAGTCAGCCCTATTTCGTGTCCACCCCCTGGTATTTATTTGTGTGTAAAATTTCGTGTTTGGTTGTAATAGTAATATATAATTTACCCAGCCAAAATTTTTAGAATCATCTTTATTTCGTAACTATTGTTCACCCCCACCAATGGTGTTCATAAGAGCAAACAGAAAAAATACAAATGTTTTCAGCAGTGGGCGTTCATAAGCAAGATTATTTCAACGAGAAAACAATACGAATTTAAATACGGGCTGTCATAATGAAAATCTTTCTAATGTGGCGCAGGCAAGCTCTAAAAACGTTATTTTTAACCATTTCCACTAACATTTTTGATTCAGGTTTCGTATTTACATAAATTAGTTGAGTAAGCCAACGTTTTGCTAAACCCAGTTCTACGGGAGAATACAAAAAATAGGTGAATGTATTTCGTTATATTTCTATTCTAGTTTAAAGAACAAAGTTAATTCTTTATGTATGTGCTAACACAATACAAGTCGGAAAATTTTACATACTTATTTTTAGTTTACGGAAATTGCAATTATCGCATTTACTTACATACAAACCAGAAATATCCGGTACACATGCAACACCAGTGCACCCTGACGACGAAAATGTCTAGTTATGGTCCTTCCCAACCTAAGTAGAACAAGGTTACTTCTACTACAGCCAAGGTTATTTCTATTACAGGTTGGAAAGATCAATGCTAAAAGTTTGACAGAGGGAAAATTTTCACCACTAGGCAAGCGCTAGTGTTGGAAATGTAACAAATTTTCTCTATTTTCTACGTTAAAAAAACGGATAATTGCAATTATGATAAATCAAATCTTTCCTGTAGATTAAAATTGTTATTAAAATTAACCTTTTGGTGCATTGCGCACCTAACGGTAGAAATTTTCCCTACGACAAACTCTCCCATAATAAATATCGTTTTGTTTCTAACACAAGTAGATTAATCCTTACCCTAGCTGTACAAGTCAGCAAAATGTCATCACTTGCCAACAAAATGTTGGAACGCCGTTTACCAATCAGTGCTTGGTAATCTAACTCCTAGCTAGCAGCCCGGCCAATAGAAAACCTTTCGCAGCACGCAGCAGCCAGTAAGATGCAATTTCCGTTGCCATAGTCTCGCGCAGCCATTCAGAGAATAGGTACGCCCACGCCAAAAAAACCGTCACGCCATTTCGTCTCTACGCCAATACCATAATCGACTTGAGTCAAGCTTGAAACGAACTCATGACAAGCCTGTAAGTTTCATTCAATCTTGTTATGCGAGCCAACAATTTTTAATCAAGGTTGATTCAAGCTGACTAGTCTCCACAGATTACGCTTATAGCAAGCTTTATTATAAAACCTTGCTGCAGCCTGGTCTTGGCAGCCGACAAGCAAAATCCAAGCCTTCGGCAAGCTTGCCAATAGCAAGTAGGCGCCAGTCACGATAAATTCGGCTTGAATCAAGCTTGAATGATACATGATATGGCAAGTTTGTTCGAGAAGGCAAATTCAAGGAAAATTTCAAGTTTTCCTCAGGCTTTCATGATATAATCCATCCACAATTGCATCCAACTTTTCTGAAGCCCTGCTTAAGCTCTACTTTCAGAATATTCCTCAGCCTCATGCAAACAATGCTTAACATAATATACAAAATAACACCAAAGGGACAAAGCACCAGATTCGTCCGCACTTATTGTAATATTGCTTTTCATAATAACTAATTCTTACTAGGCGTTACCAACACATTTAGTGTTTCCCTTTTCTTATTTATATTAATTTAAAATGAATTAATATAACTTGTTAATAGAATATAAGTAAAAGTTCAATTTAAGTAAAAGTGAGGTAATTTTATGTTAACACGTGACATATCTGGGAAAGAACCAAACACGTCTTATATAGGGTGATGTTTCAAAGTTTTGATTAAAATAGTGTAAAGAAAGAGCGAATAGACTATATCTGGGTATGTACCAATTCTATGTTCGCATTCTGTGGTGCTCTCACGGGGTGGAAGCACACAGTGAACAAACAGCACATTATCACACATCCAAATCTCTCGTTTGGCGGAGGGAAAACCGCCCAATTACTGTTTCCCGTCCTGTTTCAGCCTGTGCAGGAACTGCACCCGAAGATTATGTGCAAGTGGTTGCTACATCACGATATACAGTTTCTTATCAAAGAACCGTCGATGGACGAAGCGATGAGTAACGAAAACATTGTTGTTAGTCACCTGGACCAGCATGCGTTGGTCCGACGATAACCCACGTGCCTAGAATAAGCCACTTTGAATGGACCTCCAGGCATTCTAATGGGAAGAACTTAGAGAGATAAATTTTACAGAACAGTTCCGTAATCGGTTTTCAGGAAAACAGTAGCCCAACTTCATATATAGGGTCAGAATATATTGTTACAGTTATTGCCTAAAAAATTAAATTTCTGCCGAATAATTTTTTATAAGGAATAAATGTATTTTCTGAAATAACCGCGTGTTCTGATAATGATTTATGTACTTGCAGCTCAAACCACAGAAGGGAACAGACTATCCTGTTTGTATCGCTGTTCATAAGGAAAGGTCGTATCACCTGACCACTTTCCTGTTTTCTGTGTGGAAGGATTTTGGGTATAAAAGTTTTGTTTCTCATTGTTACTATATCAGTACTTCATGGATATTTGAGTTGGTTTTTTGTGTTATATTCAACGGATCGCGTGCACTGTGTGTACAGTTAACCCTTTTATACACATTGTAGACAACCGTCAACATTTTGTACAGGAAGGTTATACTTGACCGGTGCTGTACTCAGCGACGCCCAGTACCCTATGACCTTACCAGCGTGCAAATGGTCCCTAAGCCGTGCTACTACTATACAGTATGACTGGTTCATATCACTACAACGACCACAGTTTATTGGCTGTGATAACGAAAAAAGTTCTTTACCAGCTTAAGAACAGCACGTATAAAAATTGTTCTTATTTGCAACACCATCTTACTAATATTATAAATGCAAAAGTATGTGTGTGTGCGTGTGTATGTTTGTTACCACTCAGCTCCATAACAACTGAACGGATTTTGATGAAATTTGGTACGTTGGTACTTTAGGTTCTGGAATAAGACATAAGATACGTTTTATCCCGGAAAACTGTACGATTCCTGTGGAATAACAACAAAACGTAATTCTGCAACGGCTGGGAACGTGGCAGAAATATTGTTTTCCTCTGGTGTCAGAGATTATCAGGCCACCCAAGGACATCTGAAATGGCTTAACGACTGATATCAATCGATGAAAACCAGGACCGAATATCTAACGTGCCCTCCGAAGCCCGGAACTGCTCAGATGTTATGCCACTAAACGGTCACCCATCCAAAAGTGTGACGTTGGGAACGTTGCTTAACTTTGGTGATCGATAAAGATCCCTCAGCCAAGCGCAAAAAGTAGTAACTCGGTACACTTATTTCTAAAGATACAACTTCATGAAACACAAGTTTTGATTTTCATACATCGACACTGGAAAGCGGAAATGTTGTAACTACGCGATAGTTGCACAGATACACTCCAAAAACAATACCCTACTTCTTCTATCGGGTAAAAAATATTTCCTTCCTTTTGAGTTGCCGTAATCAGTTAAAAACCTAGGTCAACATAGTATAATTTTATAATTCTTTTTTCACATAAATGAATTGTCTTTTCCCAATTTATTTATTAGTGTATCGCTGTAAAACTCAATTGTACCCGGGAGAAGCCGGGCGGGTTCGCTAGTAAATTATATATTAATGTGGAAATGAAAGGGTTAAGAGGTTGTGTCTACACTTTCTGCAGAATGTCCCGCTTGCAACGCGGGTGAACAAACTGTCCCGCTGTTTCATGATAGAGCCCTTCGGCATACTACAGTGCCATGAGACGTTCTTCAGACGAGAGGATCTCCGAGCAATGGAATGCATGCTGCGGATCTGTGGAACACGGCCGACTCAGTTCATCTCACGCATTGCGACGTTTGGTTGCGGGGATACGTGGAGGTTACCTGTGTCTCGCGTGGCACGACGAATAAAAACACAAGGGAAATTCTATGGAGACTGCAGAAAATACAGTTCAGAATACGCCACGCATATTTCAAGAGACATACGTCGTAGTGCATGAGGGCTAAACTATGCTTTCTATGCAATAGTCGATACGTCTAACATCTCTTGTGATTGCGTTACGTTCCACCACCCAATTCAATAAAGCCGTGGTTGTTAATCTTTTCTTTAATACCTATTCCGCCTTTCGGAAATTATCAGGCAATATTTTGCGTTGAGTATTTTCTTGCCTTTTTCCTTAAAAACTTGACTGCTTCTACAGAGTTGCTGATAATTCGGTACAATATAAAGTAACTTATAATAATGCAATAATCAATGTTTTTAAATATATATTTGAAATGCGAGGCTATATATTTCTCTCTGTCGATGAGTAGGTTTACCCTTTAAAATTGAAAGAGTGGTTACAACAAATAAGACACTACTAGCTGAAAATTCTATTAATAATATGCTAACTACTGAGGAAAAATTGGCACGGGTTCGAAGACAGTAGCTTACCTTAGGAGCATTGTATGGAAAAACTACTCATTACTTTGTAAGCCAAACAAAGTTGAACTTGATACCAGATGCCATATCATTTGGATCACATAAATATTAGGTCTGTAGTTTTCGTATGATTACTTTTTAATACCAAATTTTACTGTTTATTATACGCACTCGTATAAAAAGGAACAAAAATATTTCCAATAAAATTATAATATAAGCTTAAAATCAATGGGTTAATTAATTTTCATATTTTAAACACATAGTTTACAAAAATCGGAAAATACTACATATGGAAAATATGTGAAATTCCCTAAATGACTACGTCTGTGATCATATAAATAACAGGACGGAGTTAGTGCAGTGGTTTTTGTTACGAATAATTTATTAATAATTTTATTTCTCTAGGTCAGATTTTTATATAATTTGTATGTTTCTAACACTCCATAATCGTTATTTTGACATGCATTTTGAGAAACTGTTAAACAAAGTTTTTTTTATTGAGGGAAAAGGCATCTCATGTAATGTTTAACAATAGAAAGGCGCTTGGCTTTTTTTAGCCTACTTTCCGAAGAACAGACAAACTTATGCAATCACCCAAATGTCTGTCTGGAATGTGTGGCCCCTAACCACCCCCTTAATAACTTTTAAACTTGTCAGCCGAATTTCACCAAACTCGGTCCACATATAGGTCATCCAAATTTTATAGTTTTATATCACACCAGATACTTATTTTCAAAATGGCGACAATTAAAAAATTTAGTGCACCTTGTTATATCTGGGTAACCATTTACCCAATTTTAACCACATTTTTTTAATCTGTCAGTTCGATATGGAAGCATAAAATTTAACAGACTATAATGTTATTGATCTGGCATTTTGGAAGCTAGTAAAACACGAAATACCTAATTTGCTTATATATTATATCTCGGTAGCTAAAAAACCAATTCCTTTAGAGAAACTATTTTGACTGCCTTTTTGTAAAATAGTGCCAGGTGATCAAATTTAACATTCATGAGGTATATTGGGGATCAATCAACTAAATCCTACCAAATCGTTCACTTACGTAATACTTCCATAAGACCATGTAATATTACATGATTAAAGTGTGTCAGACTATTTTTAGTCAGAACAGCGGAAATTGAATTTATATAGATAAGTGTATCGTATATAGTAAATAATTTGACAAATATTCAATCAAAGTTTGTATTTTGACAGTATTTACTAGAAGTATCATATATGTTCATATAAAGGGTCTGTTTAAGTATTTTTGTACAATAGCACAAAATGAGAAAAGAAAGATTTTATTCCATAACTCTGGAACCAGTCAACCTATTTCCACCAAATTCTCCACCCAAGTAGTGCTATGGTAGGCCATGTAAACTTACATTATTTAAGTGTNTGTGCTTATATATTATATCTCGGTAGCTAAAAAACCAATTCCTTTAGAGAAACTATTTTGACTGCCTTTTTGTAAAATAGTGCCAGGTGATCAAATTTAACATTTATGAGGTATCTTGGGGATCAATCAACTAAATCCTACCAAATCGTTCACTTACGTAATACTTCCATAAGACCATGTAATATTACATGATTAAAGTGTGTCAGACTATTTTTAGTCAGAACAGCGGAAATTGAATTTATATAGATAAGTGTATCGTATATAGTAAATAATTTGACAAATATTCAATCAAAGTTTGTATTTTGACAGTATTTACTAGAAGTATCATATATGTTCATATAAAGGGTCTGTTTAAGTATTTTTGTACAATAGCACAAAATGAGAAAAGAAAGATTTTATTCCATAACTCTGGAACCAGTCAACCTATTTCCACCAAATTCTCCACCCAAGTAGTGCTATGGTAGGCCATGTAAACTTACATTATTTAAGTGTCTCATACACACTTGTTTTCAAAATGACGTTTCTCGTCACTGTTAATTTTTGAGATTGGTAGACCTAGACTACTAAAACTTTTAATTTATTACAACTGAAGTTGATGCTCCGGATCCTACCACAGCAATTCAGTTGGTTGCACGCCAGCTTACAGTAAGAGGAGTTTTGGGTTCGAGTCCCTGGTGAGGCATGCGGGTATTTATAATGATTTCCCTGTTATTGTATTTGTTTATGGTGCCATCTGTAACGATGCAGCTATCAACGAGCAGTCAAAACACCCCTACCATCACCTTTTAAGAACATAATAAATTATTATTTGTATCCTCTTAGAGAAAAGTAGGCTCATTAGTTATGTGGGTAACTCCTTGTTTTGTCTCGGAACACGAAAAACTGTGGAGTATGTGGTTTCAGTTACTTGGAGCAATGCGTTGTTTTATTAGTGTTCCAACAAGACTAACATAGTGGGAATACTCACGTAGTGCCGTGACGGACCATCATGTTGAGGTTTTTTATCACGCTCACATCGCCGTAGTTCTTGTAGCCGTGTCTCAGCAACACGGCGTGGTGTTGGTAAGGGTGAGGCATCGGGTTCAGCTCCATAGCGCCCGCTCAAAGTCCCTGCAAAAATAATAGTTTTCACTTCAGGGAAAAAATTAACTTTTTTTTAATACGCTATCTACTCTTGTATTTACTTCAGATTAAAACTCGCTGGTCAGCGGGTTTATCGGGGATCTCCCGTTTCCCTCGCCCTTGAACTCCGGCGCTGCTCTATCCTCACCTCACTTCACTCTCGTAGGCTCGTTCTTAAGAACCGCCCAAATTTTTAAACTCAACTCTTGAGCCCACCAGTCTCTCCATTGACCTCAACAAAATGTTTAATTCGCAAGTAATCAGAATGAGATAAAAACCTTATACATAATAATTAACTAATATCTTCCAAAACAGCTGGATAAATCTTATCAAATACTTAATTATAAACAGCTGGGAGGATCTCTAATACACAAATCTTCATGCAAATGGCTCTTCTCGTTTCAGAAACTGTCTCATAAGCTTACAAACCCATGAACGTAGGTTAACGATACAAATGCCGGCATTGCACGTTCAAATTAATTGAATATAAAAATTATGGGTGTAGCAAGCAGATTAAGAGATAAGAGAAAATTAAGATAACAACCAACGAAGCTTACGAGTGCAATATTCCTAATACCACAAATGTCGTTTTCTTGCAAATTTATTCCCACTTTGCGCGAGTGAATGGTAATTAAAACTGAACTTGACACAGAAACATTAATACGGACTGGTTTGGTGGGCTGCACACGCACAAGATTAGTCTTGTGATGTAATAAGTAAAAGTTAGTTTTCAGCTTTCTTAACGCAGCCACCTGCAAGGCCATATTGCTGAGAGTTTAATAACGGCTTTTCGTGAGACGAAATTGCCAGACTCATAGCTCACTTCACATCGAAACGCATCAAAGAAGCAATCTTTCTACCGAACCGGTGTGTAAGCCTTCACCCGTTGAAGTCGGGTTTCCAGTCAGCCAGTGTTTTATACCCACGCCTTGATCGACCTGCTTTTCTTCCCTACAACTGCAGTTTTGGTTTACAGCCGTATGGTCAAATTTAAGCTTGATGTCAGTATTTGTGGGCGCGGAAACAGCTCTGGTCCAAGTTATTAGTGACGCTCACGAAAACTATATCTTATAACTGGCTTCTTTCAGTAATGTGCTTGGAAAGATCAAATTATTGTTTTCGTCGTAAATTTGAATATTTCAAATGTTTGCCGAGTTAAGCCTTGTTTATATGCAGAGCACGAGCAAAGGAGATTTCAGTCTCCCCACCCCCCTCCATCCGGACATTGTATTTTAGACTGGATAAAATGAGATTTGTTTTGAAATATATAAAATGGTTAATAATGCAATATCAGTACATACACTTACTCTATAGCAGTATTAAATGTTACAAATTTTGTAGTAAAATTAATTTGTTAATCATTGAATTTTATACGTGACAATAAAACTGCGCGTTGTTATGATTCAGTAGACGCGGACAAGACAAGAGAAGTGCAGCTACGCGTCGGTATCCAGACCAGGCAGAGAATCCAAAACACATTGTGACAATTATGGTTCTTAAAACTTAGCACCAAAGCTGCAGAGGATCTACTCTCCAAGCAGCATGATATTCGAAACAATTACGCCACCAAGAAGTTATACAACGCTTGGCAGCACATTGAATGAGGTGTGTGTGTGTGTATGTGGACCCACAGAGAGAACAACAACCCTCAAATTGTAGCTTGGCATGCCGCCCGTTGTTTCCCGTCAGAGTATTCAGGCTCAGCAACGATACGATTCAGGTTAATCATAAATTGTAATCGAGAGGCTNCCGTTGTTTCCCGTCAGAGTATTCAGGCTCAGCAACGATACGATTCAGGTTAATCATAAATTGTAATCGAGAGGCTAAGAACGATTACGACCTGCACACCAAAACTACTAATATTATAAATGCGAAAGTCTGTGAGTGTGTGTATGTTTGTTACCACTCAGCTCTATAACGGCTGAAAGTATTTTGATTTAATTTCGCATATATGTACTTTATGTCCCGGAATAGGACATAGGATAATTTTTATCCCGAAAAATGGTACGGTTCCTATGGAATAACAACAAACCTAATTCTGCAATGCCTGGGAAAGTGAGCGAAATAATTTTTCCTCGGGTGTCAGATTTTATCAGGTCACCTAAGGACCTCTGAAATGGCTTAACGACTGCTATCAATAGATAACTACTGGGACCGAATATTAAATGTGACCTCCAAAGCCCGGAAGTGCTAAGATGTTATTCCACTAAACGGTCACCCATCTAAATGTGTGCCGCTGGGAACGTTGCTTAACTTTGGTGATCTATTAAGATCCCCCAGCTAAGGGCAAAAAGTAGTACCTAAGTATACTTATTTCTAAAGCATCAACTTCATAAAACTCACGTTTTGGTTTTTAAACATTGACGCTGGAAAGCAGTAATGTGGTAACTACGCGATAGTTGCACAGATACAATCCAAAAACAATATCCTACTTCTTGTCTATAGGGTAAAAAATATTTCCTTCCTTTTGGGTTGCCGTAATCAGTTAAAAACGTAGGTCATCATAGTATAATTTTATAGTTCTGTTTTCACATAAATGAATTATCTTTCGCTAGTACCTTATATCAATTGTAAAGTAGTATAATTCGTCTAAAGCTCTGTTCAGTCTTTATATTACTTTAGTTTAGTTAATATAATCCTTCCCAAGTCAAAGTATATAAGCATAAACTTAAATATTAAATGATCCAAAAATTAAAGTCATGACACCTTGTTCTTTCAAGCATTTCACTTGAACATAACGGGTAGCGCTAGACGTTTACACCCCGTGAGACAATAGAACATATGAGTCCTCTGGCAGCTGAAAATGGCTTGCTTTGGCAATTGTACCTGTGTGTGTTTGTTAATTGAACATGTATTGTATGGTAGCTTATTTAGTTCAATTAGTATTTGTTATTTCTTCGTGTTTCTTAGGTGGACTTACTGTGTTTATTTGATGCATATGTGTGTATACATGTGCATAAATGCATATATATACATATATATATATATATATTCATTGACAGAGTGTATCTTAATTCGACCGACAAATTTCACCGGCAGGTTAATCACAAAAAAAGAAGTTGAAAACATATATACGCTCTATTTTCTAAAATGAATTCTAATGTAAGTACATGTTTTTGATGTTATAAGTGAAGAAACAGTTTATAACAATACCACTGTAATGTGCCTCCCTCTGGAATCTGTCCCTCCCTTTAACAGCCACAACAGTGTGTTACTTGGTATTGCTCGTGTTCTACCTGCCAGGAATTGGTAAATATTATTGTGAAAATAAAAAACGAATTACTGGAAAACGGAGATGGTTAGGGTATCTACACAAAGAAACATTTCGGTTAATTGTGACATGGGTATCAATAATCCATCTTTTAAATTCCAAAAATGCTACCGCGACATAGAGGTTAGTTCTAAATAGAGGTAGTAACCGTTATTATTTACATGAAATATTTTGATGACAGCGACAGTTGTTGTAATGTTTGAAGATCTTTGTTCAGTTAATCATTATCCAGGCAATCAGTCCTCTATCTTAAATATTATCTCCAATATTTTCAATAAACTAGTGTTTCAGGTCCAACTTCAAAGTTGTGTACCACCCTTTGTATTCGTTTTAGGTAATAGGGCGTGTTATGTTTTCAAGTTTTTTTTTTNCAACTTCAAAGTTGTGTACCACCCTTTGTATTCGTTTTAGGTAATAGGGCGTGTTATGTTTTCAAGTTTTTTTTTTCGTCATTAACCTGCAGCCGAAGTATGTCGGTCGAATTTATATACACTCTTTATATACATATATATNTTTTTTTTTCGTCATTAACCTGCAGCCGAAGTATGTCGGTCGAATTTATATACACTCTTTATATACATATATATATATATGTACTAGCTACCCGACCCGGCTTCGCCCGGGTACAATTTAGTTTTTACAGCGATACACTAATAAATAAATTGGGAAAAGACAATTACAATATTATATGATAGTAAATTAGTAAACTACTATCATATACAACATGCATACATACACGTCACGCCTGTCTCTCAGAGCGGTAGGCAGAGATTATGGACCTCCATTTACCACGATCCTGACATACCTACCTCTTTCGCTTTATCGGCATTCATACATGTCTAATACAACAATTATATATGATAGTGGTTTAGAAATTTTCTTTGTATACAACATTAATCGTTTTGCCTCCGACCGCCAGCACAAAAAGATTTCTGTTTTACCTGACACGCGAAAAGGCTACGTATAGTTGCCCATGTGAAAAACATGCTCCACTCATATCGACTCCAGCTAGATTAAGTGTTTATTAATTTTTATCTAAAACTGATTAAAAATGAGTATTTCTCAAAATCGTAGATGGGGTCCTGAACTAATCTTTAACGTGGGATATTGTGAGAAAATTAAATAAGTACTTTTAATGAATTTTATTTTTTAAAATGTTAGATTTTTATTTAAAGCTATTAAAAATAATAATTTTTTTCATTAAGTATTCCAGAACTTACAAAACCTACTACTTAAACCTGTAAATAAATAAGGATTCAGAAAAATTTATTTCCGGAAATGATTTTTATCCACACTCCCTTTCCATCTTCCACAAAATGAATACACTAATTTTAATTTCAGTTCTTTGAGGTAGCTGTAATGTCGCAGTCTTCAGAATTTGTGACTGGAAATCACAGCTCGGTTTTGCTCAATTCGGTAGAGACATGAAACATAAAAGGCGCTATATATAATTAAAATAAATTCTAGTCTTGGTTTAATAACTCTGTAATTTTTTTTTACATTCAAATCAAACCGTGCACATCCAATCTTCAAGTATGCAGAGTCACGAACAGTCAATTTCACCAGGCAAACAAGCAAAGAGCAGCGTCACAGTAGTTCATTTATTATTCACGTCACGCAAAACTTGCATCGCGAGAGGAAATTACGAAGGCAGGAGGGACGTCAGTTCCCTCCTGGCACCCTAGCGACCTCCCACACCTGCAGAAGTAATTTAGCAGGATAAACTTTGTAAGCCGAAAATAATTGAAGTTAAAAATAAATAAAGCTCTGGAGGTTGCGGGTGCTTGCTGGTGTGGGCGATATTTACCACACTCAATGTGTCTTCCTCGAGTGCTGGTCCTACTACCACGAATTATCCAATCATGGGCACTAGATGACGGAAAACATGCCATAAAAAACCGGGATTATATGAAAATAAACATTGGTGAACAGCAAAATATTTTAAAAATATTGTCTCTCATAAAATTAATTACAGTTTTATAGGGGAAAAAATTAAAAACCATTCTAATTGCATGAAAATGATCGCTGATATTTCGTGATAATACTTGCTCTACGTGGAAAAAGTTGTTATACTTCAATGAAAAAGTATTTAATTATTATTTGTTTGATTTTCAATCTTTGCAGTTTTACTCAAATTTTCACTCAGTTTTTCTATTAGAAATTATTTTCGCCACATATCCTGTTAATAAAATTATCTGCGATTAGGAAGGGACGATTCAGCTCATGTTTAATATTCTACGATCCAGCTTATTTGTGAAAGTTTATTAAAGAAAATGAAAGGGGTGGGGGTGGTTTGGTTTTTATTAATCTCACAACTATTAAATAATGCGTTTTGAGCTATTCGGAATTTTGGTCCAAGAGAGTGTTTGGAAAGGGGTCTGCGGAAAAGCATGATCGTTTGCATTTGATTAAGAGCACTGCAGTTATAAAACATGGCGTCAAGGTCAAACTCGTAGTTACAGTTCCGTGCTCGGTAGTGTCGTGTGCGAAGCCGTGACGGCAAACACGAGTGCTCAGAGTTTTATTATGACCGACTCTTGGAGGTCAGGATCGTCAGATATGCTATGCAGGGTCACACTGCATTGCAATCCTGCAGCCACGCGTTGTCATCGTGATTCGAACATCGACTGTACATCCGCACACGTCGTGTAAACGTTGAGACTATTCAATTTATTTTAAGCAGTATTAATACAATATAATTTTAGTTTTCTTTATTCTACAATATGTATATACAAGGAATTTATGTGCACGTGTTGTGATGGTGCTGGAACACCGTACATCCAGCATTAATGTCAGCGCAGTAAATTGTACGACCTAACTCGGAGATAGATCGACGAGGGAGCTGAGCCTTACATAGTTGGTGACCCGTTAGTAAGTCGTGGACGTTGGTGCCGATGCGGGCGCGTGGCTTGGCAGGCGAGTGCAGACTGTCGGCGTGTAGGCTCGAGGCTGCCCACAACCCCTCACCCCACCGATGCTCATAACCTTCCAACGTGTATGGATGGCGTCTAGCAACCGTCCGACGCTAACATCTATGTCATCAAGATTTTAATGCTACTGGACTCGAACCACAATGAAACCACCTGGGATGTTCCTCAACGCCCTGGTCGACGTATTTCCCGAATATAAAGTGGTTGTCTTTCGTCTTGAGAGAGAGAGAGAATGGATAGGGACCTCACGATGAGTACATTATAACTTGGCAGAAGGCTTATCCTGCCATGTTTGATAAAGAAGTTTTATAGGGCATGTATAGGGACAATTTGAAGATAAGTTTTTTTTTATATTCTGCAATTTTGCAATTTTATAATATTTGGGCTAAGTTTGTATTGTTATGGGAGCCCATTATTAAATGTAACTTTGTGTAATTTTCATAACAAATATTATATTTGTAACATATTTAAAGCCTCTTTGGCTGTTGGCATTTTTATAATGTTTGTATTTGTATATGGGCAGTTTATGAAAAAAAAACCCGGAGATAAAAGAAAAGAAAACTAAGAGTTTGTTGAATCATTTCTCCCAATTGTGGGGGTAAATTATCTTGTATTCCAATTCATATCAGGGGATGGTTGAATTTTCGTAATTTATTGCGACTGCGTTATTTGTTTGTGTTCTGCTATTTAAACTCTGCTGCTGAATCTTTTTGGTAACACTCATTTTGCTTAAATGAGTGGAATGGAAGGAAGGGAAGTTGAAGGTCACTGTCATGGAGTGGTGGGGTTTCCTGCGAGTGCTCCTGCAATGTGACAGTGTATGAGAATATGAAGAACGATTTGTCTAGTATGAAGTGAAAATTTTGTAAACAATAAGGGTTTACGAGAAAATCACTATACCTGCGTACTGAAGCTCATTTTTCTGAAAAATTTTAAAGATGTAATCACAAGCTAGTTCTGACTGTTACGGATTTGGCAGACACTGTTCTCTGTGGTAATGCTACTAAAGCTGTTAGTAAAAGAAAAATACCAGTCCTATTTGCAACTTTTGGTAGTACCAGAATAAAATTTACCGCTAGTAGTTTTTCAACAATCCCATGTAACAAGAAAAAAGGTAATATATGATCTGTAACAAAGTAGTTACTTGACAATTCATAATCTTGGCTATTGTGACAATATTTATAAGATGGAGTGTAAATAATGGAGGATTCTTCTCACCAATCTGCAAATAAGCTAAGAGATTGCTGTTCAAAATCTTTTGTAGCTTGCAATTAACGGATGTTTTAATTTTCGGTTTTTTTTTAATAATGCGTATAATAGCACAGGGCTTCATCATACGAAAGCGATACTTGAAGAGCAAAGATGATGAAATAGATAATTTGTATATGTTGGCAAAAAAATTGTGGTAAAGGTAAACTAACAGAAAAGACAGATTAATTTGAAATCATAATGTGGACTAGAAGAAAAGTAAATCTTATTGATGAGATGAGTAAAGCAAATACGTCAATTTACTTTTAACATTATAAAGTTGACATTCGTGTTAGAAAATGAGGATGGTTTTTATTGAATAATAATCTGTACGAACCCGAAAAATTATTTTATTAATAAAAGGTATAATAAATAAATTTTGATCGTTCTGCATAGTTCCTTTTAAGCCCATTATGTTTACTTTCGTAAATTGTAAAAGTTTAAATTGGTGTGAATTTAATTACTGCTATCCATGTATCTATAAAATTATGTTATGAAATCAACAAGTAACAAACAAGTAAACTAAACATATTTGTTACATTAATTGTTACTGCATTGTGAAAAAAACGATTAAGACAGCTCATTGGTGAGTAGTCCCTACATCTTCATTTTGACAGGTTTTTTAACGTCAAATTACGTTTACTCATTCGTTGTCTCTACACAGTAAACACTTTTTGTACTTGAACTATATTTTTGGAAACTATTTGCCGAGGTAATTTTTGTAATAATACAAGTGTATTAGAATAATGTTCACAACAGTGTGAAATGTGAAACTATATAGGTAGCAATTATTTTAACAAATAAACACAGTAGATTTCGTGTTCATTAAAAACATAGAAATGTATTAATAATTGATTATACACATTGATTTCAGTGCCGAATATATTCAATAATTTCCATGTAGTGTTAAAAAGAAATCCTTTTATAGAGATGCATTATCATACACATTGATTTCAGTGCCAAATATATTCAATAATTTCCATGTAGTGTTAAAAAGAAATCCTTTTTGGCATCTAGTTTCCAAGGAGTTATTGTAAAACCCACAAAAATGTGATTTAATATCACAACTGCTAAATAATCCAGTCAGTGTTTATAATTATAAACAACATGTAGAATGGTGCATTTTTTCTGAGGATGCTGTCGAATCTACTTCATTAAACGCGAACTAAATAAAGCTGGTATTAATATTGGTTGCAATTTAGGCGACGATCAAATAATTTACATACGATCAATTGCTGAGAAGTTATTTATGCCAGTTCACACAGCCACGAGGAAAATGTTCATATAAGCGTGAACATATTCCTTTATCAAGTAGCTGTTGGAGAATTACTTTCAACTTGGAGGTGTCTGATTCAGATATTTTCGTTCGCGGATATGACCACGCATGGTGTGCTATTTTCGATAAATTCAGTATCAGCCCTTAGCAGGACTTGAACGACAGTTCGGGGTTGCGTAACCAGTAAAACTAGTTTAAAAAACCGAAAAAGAATCGTTAAAATGATTGAAAAAAAAAAGAAAGAATGTATACACAGAGGTGACGAAAGCCATGGGGTAGTAATATGCAAATATACAGATGGCAGTAGTATCGCGTACAAAATGTATAAATGGGCAGTGCATTGGTTGGGATTTCATTTGTAGTCAAGTGATTCATGTGAAAAGGTTTCTGACGTGATTATGGTCGCACGACGGGAATTAACAGACTTTGAACGCGGAATGGTAGTTGGAGCTAGACGCATGGGACATTCCATTTCAGAAATGGTTAGGGAATTCAATATTCCTAGATCCACAGTGTCAAGAGTGTGGCGAGAATACCTAATTTCAGGCATAACCTCCCACCATGGACAACTCAGTGGCTGACCACCTGCACTTAATGACCGAGACCAACGACATGTGCGCAGAATAGTCAGTGTTAACAGACAAGCAACACTGCGTGAAAAGCCCGCAGGAATCAATGTGGGACGTACGACGGACGTGCCCGTTAGGACAGTGCGGGGAACTTTGGCTCTACTGGGCTATGCCAGCAGAAGACCGACTCGAGTGCCTTTACTAACAGCACGACATCGCCTGCAGTGCCTCTCCTGGGCTCTTGACCATATCGGTTGGACCCTAGACGACTGAAAAACCGTGGCTTGGTCAGATGAGTCCCGATTTCAGTTGGTAAGAGCTGATGGTAGGGTTAGAGTGTGGCGCATACCCCACGAATCTATGGACCCAAGTTGTCAAGAAGGAACTGTGCAAGCTGGTGGTGGCTCCATAATGGAGTGGGCGGTTTTTACATGGAATGGACTGGATCGTCTGGTCCAACTGAACCGATCATTTACTGGAAAGGGTTATGTTCAGCTACTTGGAAACCCCTTGCAGCCATTCATGGACTTCATGTACCCAAACAACGATGTAACATTATGGATGTCATTGCGCCATGTCACCGGACCACAACTGTTTGTGATTGGTTTGAAGAACATCCTGGACAATTCCAGCGAATGATTTGGCCACCAAGATCGCCCGACATGAATCCCATCGAACATTAATGGGACATAATCGAGAAGTCAGTTCGTGCACAAACTCCTGCACCGGCAACACTTTCGCAATTATGGACTTCTATAGAGGCAGCATGGCTCAATATTTCTACCGGGGACTTCCAACGACTTGTTGAGTCCATGCCAGGTCGAGTTGCTGCACTTTGCCGGGCAAAAGGAGGTCCGACACGATATTAGGAGGTATCCCATGACTTTTGTCGCTTCAGTGTATAAGAACATGAAAAAATGGAGAGTTACGTTACTTAATGCTTATTGTGGTATAAGATGACTTTTGTTGTCCTTGTTAAAATACTTTTCTAGGGCTAATTGAAAAATATTTTTACTCGTAAGTGATTTTCATTTCATGGGTATATTAATTACTGAATCAATGCGAGCAAATAATATATTAAATATTATGTATAATAATTATTTTTATGTTTAAATTCTTTTAGTTATGCATTTGTATTCCTTTATTATTTTAATATTGCTGTTTAACGTTTTTTTATTAAGGTATTACGAAAATGGGGTGACGCCCAGTTCTGCTAGTGGAACATTTGTTTTATTAGTTTAAAATGATGCGGTACTGTGGCACTTCACATGAAAAAAAATCCGATATAGGCAGTTTTTTGTTTTGCCCTGCCGTGGCTCAGAACTAGCCATACGGTCGTTCGGTCATCTCAAGGCGAAGTTGATGGTTGTCTCAGCCGGTTCTGGAATCCTGTTGCTGCTTGGAGAAAAGGGTGGGGCATGATGCGCAAACGTAGTTAAGGCAACCAGTCGGCGAGTACTGGAACGGTGGGGTGCCTAGAGAGGGAGGTACTTACACACGACTCAGAACGAGATAATTCTGCCGGTATATCCATAGGGGAAGTGGTGTGAGTGGTAATGACCGAACCGCTATATCGACCCGAGTCCACGTGTGTCCTCAACGCGAGGTGACTGCAAAAATATGCCCAACCGGTTAAGCGAAGACAAGCCAAGAGCCTCCTCGAAATGGCGGTTTGGCGGAAGCGTGAATTAATATTTGCTCAACTCTTTCCGTGCTCCCACACGAAACAGCTTGTTGACATGCTTTAGAAGACCATGTCAAGAGCACGCCACTTGAAAGATTCCGTGTACAATATTTGCCCTTGATAGTTTCTACAGACTCCTAAAAGGCAAGACATGTTTATATGCACTGAAGGTTTTTGGAAGAAATGGAAATAATTCCAGCATTGCCAGTTTTGTTAAGGCTATTTACAAATTACAGTAATAAAGCCCTCTTACTTCGTACAAACGACTAATGCAACTCACTTCAATTCGCGTACGTCATAATAACATGTCTATCAGTTCATAATGACAAGATATGCCTATAGCATTCCTTGGCAGTACCGGCGTTGTCTTTGGTTGTTTTTTCTTGTACATTCGAAACTTTTCTCAAAATACTTTTTTAGATATATTCTATTATGTTGTAAATTAGTTTATAAACATTGTAAAAAAAATTGTCATATTTAAAAACAAACCGTGTGGCAAGTGACGTACCACAAGTTTCCTCTTCTTGTTCTATCGATGAAGCTCGATCTGAAAAATGAATGTAAATACTGTGAAATTCGGAGTAAAGAATAATCGTGCAAAAAAAAATCTAAGAAACTACGTGAGTTTCTTGAAAATCTATAGCACATTGTAAATTTGGAATATAGCAATTTTTGAGAATGTGTTGCGTGGGGGAGGCTGCTTCTTTATAAATATTGAGACAAGCATCCAAACGAGACTGTACTTTTCCACGAGTGCTAGGTAAATGATTATCTTTGAGGCCGTCATTCAGAAACAGATTTTAACAATGAACGCATTTTTATGACCTTGATGAATGCAACTTCTGACACAGTAGAAACACGCACGTTCTCTAACCGCATGGCATGCAACGCACTACCAGCATCAGATTTGTGGTATGACATTCGTAATGATCCGATGAACAACTACACTAGCGCAGTAAAATTCGGGAGGTTTGTAACTTGTCAGTAAAATGTAATTGTTAGGTGACGCCATATTAAAACTCATAAGAAATTTTACAGTCGATCATCATGTGTCATATATCGGTATTCATTCACACAACACACCTCTTTCTGCTAACAACTGTATCCTTATAATGTAATCAATGTTGCCCATCTGGCAGATATTTTAATTTTAGTTTCAAAATTTGTACTTGCATTCCCCTAAAATGGAAAGAATTTTGGTGACGACGGAATATAATAATTTTTATTGAGCCTAATATGCATAATTTATTTCTTAAAAAATATGGTTTCCCCTATACAAAAATTTTATATAAGGCAGTTATAGAACAATGGTAATTAACATGTTATCCTTATCGGCAAATGCTTTAAAATCATTAGAAATTACATTTGCCCTATCTGGTAAGGCGTGAAAATTTAATTATTTTAAAATGGAAAGATTTTTTGGCCCTTATTTACGGAATTACTGGGGAAAACATTATTTAGGACCTACAGGAAGACAAATCCTTTGCTAAAAGATTTTAATATGAATATTAGCTAGAATATTTTTACGCCTTTAAATGCCGAATTTTGCCTAGTAGAGTACGTATTACGTACAGTTAAACACATACGCGCACGGGTAGCTACAAATAAATATGACATATGATTTCGTTTCCTAAAATAAAAACCTGCAAAATATTGTTACCACAAACTTTAACATATACCTAATATTAAGTTCATAATAAGTACTTATACATAAATTTCAACTACAACGGGAAGACTAAACAAAGCAAATCACCTAAACAAATAATTTTTGTACAGATATGTTTTTTTTTACAATACGCTGCATTTCACATAGTGTACATAGCCTTTATCAAAGATATGATATGTAGGTCATCATATTTTATGCAAATAATGGATAAGTAGTGCGCCAGTAATTCTTTTTTGAATGAAATAAAAAAATCTAATTTTCATATTCACACGTATAGTTAAAATAACATATTATTTGAAAATCAGCTCAAAGAAAAACGGGTTTCTGTCAAGGAGGATCAATACGGATGCAGGAAGGTGAAATAAAATTTTTTCCAGAAATACATACGAGTTAAAAATTATGATCAAAACACGTGCTCATCATTCTCTGTGCATACTTTTTATGAAAATAGTTATTTTCATGAACTTTTTGGAGACCATGTATTTATATGTACGTATAACGTTTATATCATATTATCATAAGTAAGATTTTTAATATTTACTGTACTCGATCCTGTCGCATATAGCTCACAAACATTCAAGTAAAACAAAAATTCCTGGCCTAAGATATCGGTTCTGTCTTTAGTAGTGCGTGCGTGGCTTTGTGTTCACATATTAGTTCTGTTACTCTACTGGTTTGTTTCATATACTGAGTAGTTTTCCGGAAGGCCCGCTGTGTACTCTAAAGATTAAAATCTCGTTTCAAATAAAATTTCCGTGTTCCGCAACTACAATCTCAGTCCTCTTTCTCTAAACCAAATAAAACGAATGTTAGATTTGTAACGCAATATTTTAATCTGTTTTTTTAAAAACAGTTTTGTTCGTTTACACTGTGTAGTCCAAGTGTTTTGTTTGGGATCCAAACTTTTAAGAATGTTAACATCGGTACTAATCCAACCTGGTTCGCATCTACCCCATAACATGTAATATTAACAATAACAATTATTTATATTATGCAACATAACTTCAAAAACATTGAAGCTGTATATATTTCAATACTACCGCACTTCAAAATTACTGGATTTCAACAATATAGATAGTTGCGGGACATTTAAATAAATTAACATGACGCATTCTGCGTCCCTATATTTTATTCGTCAGAACACACGCTCTGGCGAAGCTCGCGGGCATACGACCGCAATAAGGATTAAGGGTTTTGTGGACGTGCCGGAAGAGGGACGCCAGGAGCCTCGCAGCTGCAAAGGCACGCTACCAAAGGTTTCTGCACGTCCAACTGTTCCTGCACGTGCAGATGACATCCGGANTCCAACTGTTCCTGCACGTGCAGATGACATCCGGAGACAATGGAAGGCACCAGGGCGCGAACACAGCTACATTTTGCAGCTGCCCAAGGGACACCGAGATCCCACCACCAGCTGCGCCTGTCCCGGGCTTATACCGCAATAAACCATGAGAGCTTTTAGCGGACGTGCGTGCAGAACGGGACAATAAACTTCCAGGCCAGAACCAAGGGACGACGCCAGGCCGGCTGCGGACCACACGAGCAGCGGCCACGTGTTTTATGACCCGGAGGGACGACAAGCACCCCGGACACGTGCAGCAGAGACGGGGCAAGTTGAATATGGTGATGGACGCTACAAAACCACACGAAGGGGGGAGCAACGGGGCAGTCAGTGGAGAGACGTCGAATCAGTCAGTCGCGGATCGAGCAGTCAGTCAGTCAGCCGGAGTCAGTCGAGGATCGAGAATGCATCACGACGTCGACCTCAGTCGGAGGCCGTCAAGCGGGACGTGCGGCGGGAAGCATCCGAGAAAAGTCAGTCAGACTTCGTCAAACGCAGAGTCCTGCGTTGGACCCGGGAAGAAGGAACTTCGAAGCCAGGCGCCGAGACGCCCACCAAGTTCGAGAGCAGTTCCAAGCCGCCAGCCGAGGGAATTCAGCGCTGCAGTGTCAGATAAGTAGTTCTACACCAAGTGCGAAGAATCTTCCCCCCCCCCCCACCAACGACGCCAGTCGCGGCGTCAAACCATACGTAGCCTACATAGGAAAAGGGAGGGAGTTTGTCTCTTGAGTTCATGTACCAGTTAACCTGTTCAAGCAACAATAAAACTCGATTATGTGAACTCGCCCAAAGCCAGTGTAATTTAGTAGTAAATTGAACCAGTAGACAACAGTGTCGACGTATTCCTACGCCCTATCACTGAGGGCTAGCATCAAGTGCTGGCGCCTCACGCAGAATCAATACCTACTTCCAAACTTCAGCATTTGGCAGGTATCAAACATTACTGAGGGAGCCAAAAAGAAGGAAGGGCAGAGTATCGAGTAGAGATTTGCCGGGTGCCGCAGTCATCATGCAAACATGTTCGGGAAGACCCGGAAGTACTGTAACAAGAAGCGTGTGTTGAAAACAAGACGGTCCTTGGCACTGACAGGAAAGATAAGCGATGGACCATAAACTGTAATTATCAATGAATTGGCAACTGCAATTAGTATGGGCAGTCTCGAAACATGTAAGCATCGTCCTTTAACTTACACCTGTATCTAAAATTACATCACAAATCCCATAAAATAGATGTTTGGTAATTTGATGCTCTTCTGCAGAAACAAGAGTAAAAAGAAACATTGAGCGTATTCCATAATTTAGCAGTTTTGTCTATAATTAGGTGGTATTCCTTGGGCTAAACTTTTGGAGAAACACTGTATAACTGTGATTCCAAAACTTCATGAACTCAAAATGAGGTTTCTAGTTTCTTGGATGGAGAAATTCGATCCTATGAAACTTTATGAAAATATGAGTAATACACTTCCCGGAAATCACAAAATACGAAACCATGCACATTAAAGCTAAGTTGTTGAGAATCCTCGTTGGATACTTGAACCAAGAGGCGGGTATCATTTCCTTAATATTTTAAGACATTATAACAAGTCTAATTTCAATCTATTTTTATAAGCATGGAAATTCAAGGTTGTGTGAATATTTTTGTTATTCCTGAAACACTTTGTTTTCTAGAGTTACGATGTTTTGGTATAACAGTGACGACATGACTGTGGCCCTTCCGCGTACAAACGATAACGATCCGCACAGTTACTATTCTTGATTGCTGTTGAGTCTCCTGTCTGGCTGGCGTCTTAACGACATCGCAGTCGGTGTAAAATACTTGTAATTTTTGTCTTTCTTAACTACTGTGCGAATGTGCAACATGTTTATCTCCGAAGCAAGACGTCTCAAGACTTTAGAATGATACTTATAGCATCACTAATAAACCTATTAGAAATGCTATTTTTCCACATTACTACGAAGTTAACAAGTAGTCATCGACGGAAATTATGAGCCTGCATCATCTCATCTACATATGTTTGCAAATAATTTTGGTGAGGTACTCAAAAACTTACACGAAAGCAACATGTTTGTTAAAATGTGTCTATGCAGAATGAATTTTCCACAAAATTTAATATCGATTGATAGAGTAATTACTGGGATGCAATATACGCCGATAACAATAAAGGAATTGTGGCGGTATCCTTCAAAATGGCGAGAGACTGAAGCTATTACAAAGAGAATTTAGTGCACACAGAAGGTACATCACCACACCAAGATTAGTTTAAATCAGTTGGATGATACAATATATATAGAATATGACGCCACAAGAATAACTCGGTCTATACGGAAATAACATACTTCTTTATAAAAACGTTGGTTGGCTTTTGTAGTAGTTTGTATATAGATGTTGTAGGAATTGGTTGAGAAGTTACTGAGATATAATGAATATGTTCGAACTTCTGGTGATGTCTTCCAACATTACTCATTAAGAAGTTGTAAATTTTGCATTTCGCTCACACAATAAAAACTGTCATCGCGCCAAGAAAAGTTAATGTCAGTTCGTTTGTTACACAGACCAGTTCGTTTGTTACACAGACAATTTATAAAACAGGAATTGCTATGAGACAACCATTTACATATTAAGAGAACTATCTTATTTTAATTATTAAGTTCCTGCTGTTTTTAAAAGAACTATTTGTATGTTTATTTGTGCGTTTATTTTCGGTTGAAACTGAATTATGGCGATAAAAATGTTGATAGTCAATGTAGTTCTATTTTTGAAAATTGTGGACAACATCTAGGAAAAAGGTATGTTAATGGTTGCCAAGGTATTGTCAGCATACAAAGTTTGGTTGAAATAAGACACATTGGCCGGTATATATTGCATAATAAAATATAATATTCATTTGGCCACAATTTCGAAAATATTTGCTATAATCTATTTTTTAATACACGCTTATAGTGTCCTACCGTGTGCCGAATTTGGCAGCAATCGTATTAGTGGTTTTGGAGATACGATCTTAATACTTTATTAATTCAGGTAGTAATATCTCATAAAATGGCACAAAAATTAACTCAAGAGTTAACATTTTAAATATTGATATAATGACTACGAGCGTAACAGTTGGTTCGGAATCAGACAAATGCTTTGGTACACTTGTCATTTAACTTAAAATATTGATATTATTATTAGTCTAAAAACAGGTTTTGGGTTTGTTGTTATACGTTCAAATGGGTTACTACAAAACTATTTGAATGACAAATTCGGCTGGAATCGATTGAATGGATGTGGCACCATCTTCGAACATAAATACAAAACCAGTGAAAACACAAGTCTCTGGAAGTGAACCTGACCACGTAGACACTCCACGTGCCAATTTTGTTTCAAATAGATTGAATGGTTCTTGAAATATCACACAATACCGAAAAATATATGAGCATCCGTGGCAAAAGGAAAACTATGTAAAATCGCGAAGTAAAAAAAAATTTTCCCGTTCGGCATTTTCTTTTTTGTAAATCATCTGTGCTCTTCCATTGCCGAGAAGATTTCCAGCGTTTTTTACACTAATTGCAGGGTCTTACAGCGAAGAGGTGCTTTTGCATTTAATTGTGGGAAATAATGGAATATTCCATTGCATTTTTATAGCTGGGGAAGTTGTCTTGGAGCACTAATGAGTGAAGGCTTGAAGCCTTTATAGACTAGCTAGAAAAAAAATACAGCCACGTTCTTCCCGTCCAAGTCAAGGTCAATCCAGAAGAAATAAAAGTTACCAGGTGGCAAGCAGAACCTTCTTCTTTACAAAGGGACAGAGACGTCGTTCGGGGCGAACACAGAGAACGAGTGAGGTGGAAAACAGTGACATTGGAGCAGTGGTGGAACGTTTACTGATGAGTAAATGATAACACCCCGAAAAAAATCACCACATACGACAGTGTCTGGCACACCCGTCAACCTAGAATTCCATCCCGCTGTGGCCTTTTCCATAAACTGAGAACTTCAAGATTAGTGACTAACCGCTTAAATTAGACACAGGTCCCATTTTGTAAACGGTTTTTATTTAGTGATTTTGTAGGAATCTATTTTGCGGCAAGCTACGAGATTCTTAATTGCGTAGCTAACATTTGTAATAAAGTGTGGGTGTTGAACCTATATCATAATTTATTTGACTCCCACAGTTTAATATGCGAAAATGACTTGATCAAACTGTTACATGCTAAAACGATCAAAACCATTGACTTTAAAATTAAGAGCAAAAAATTATAGCAAATTGAGTTTCACGAATGCAGGGTAAAAATGTATGTTAGCTGTTACAAAATAGAGCGCAAAGTAGCAAGCCTCATAAGTTTTTGACAAATACTAGAGAGAAATAGTTTGCGGTCTAAATTTCAATAAATTGTGGGCTTCGAATACTTCCTTGAATAATACACAAGACTGGTGTAAAAATACTTATACGTATAGCTGAAATATAAGATTTTATGTTTCTAAAACACCAGATGTTTTGAAAATTGGTGACCTCAAAAACGTTTTGAATTTTAATTTAGTTGCGTTGATGCTGCCGCCGACAGACAATAAATATTTGCTCTTTTTCGCTGTTACAAGACTGTTCGAGAAAATGAGTTTCTTTCTTATTCTTTGTATAGCTTACATATTCAGTGTAATCGCACTGACAAGTTTTTGTAATCATTGGGTGAGATCGGTCCCAATCATCAACAAGAAAGAATTGACCAGAAGGAAATTTGTCGGGTTTCCATAAATGAAAAATGGAATGTCTATAAATTCCCGACTACGGTCAGTACTACGTGAATAACAGATAAAATTAAGATAAAAGTATGAGTGCTGGAATACAATACTTCGGAATTTTACTTGTACTATCTAGATAAATTGCATGACGGAATACAGTGGGTTACCTCATACCATTCGTCAATGTTTAATGTGGTTCCATGTTTCAGGCTTGCATAACCTAAACCGGTTTGTTTACGCCAGCAAAATATTTGTTTCCAAATGGAAAAATAATTATTAAACTAAATTTAAAACATTACTTGGTTTAAGGGTCTGTTTCTGACTCAGAGAAAGCGTTTATCGAAGGCAAACATATTAATTATGAAGATGATGAAAAACTTTTTTCATTGTGTTTCAGATGTTCCTAGCCGATAAAAATGACATATTTGTTTAGCCTTATGAAACAGGTAATTTTTGAGTTCAGAAGACACATTTCGCTGATTTAAACACACATATAATTTTAAAATAAGATAGTAATTTATAACATTTTTATAATAAAATCAAGGCAGCTATACGAGATTTGAACTCTGGATAATTCATCAATAAAGCAATTTTTAAACAATTGTATGTCAGAAAAACTGTTGTAAGTGAAACGTACCATAAACAAGCCTTCCATTCACTACACACCAATGTAAGATTTTGCAAGTTATGTTTGATTTAAGTGAATTTCATCACTATTTATACAAGATTTATTTGGTATAGGCTGTAAGCGTGAATTTTGAAATATCCTGTTTAAGCAAGATAGTGTGATATTTTTGCGTACAAATCCACCAAAATATTGTTAATCAAATACAAGGCTTACTGTGCTACAAAAATTATTGATGACTATCCTCCTGGGAAAAATGGGCCGTCAATATCTAATAAGGTTAAACATTTCTCAAAATCAATTTAATTGAAATACCAACTGGTGATATCTCCCTATTTGGAACCACTTAAATCGTAATAATGTTTTCTGTGGCTTAATTTTACCGATGAATCGATTAAGTTTTCTTATGAACAGTGATTCAAACTTCTTTGGGCCATGATGCGCTGTGCATTTCGTTGACATACCCATCAGCAGTAGCATATAGATACATCAGGTCAGTGAAGAAAATCGCTAAATTAACTATAGTAATGCTGTAGCATGCCTGCCTTGCTTTCAGTAGGACGCATGGTCCCAGCTCACTGCATGGATGGGTTGCCTCTCTTAGTGGTTTTTGATTCCCAACCCAAGCGAATGGAGCAGTAGTATCCATATAAACTCATCTCCAGTACCCTCCTATTCACCTGAAATCCTGACTCGTTAAATAAAATTTAAAACAATACTTCCACCGTCGCTTTTAGTTAGATACAATATGTGCTACAAAAGAGCAATATATAAAATTCATTCTTCCATAAAAATATTCTCCGAAGAGAAAGATTCTAACAATTCTGTAATTCACTTACATTTTAGTGGAACTTTTTCAGTTGCTTATCTTGACAGCAAAACGTATTAAGAAAAACGTAATAAAACCAGCAGGAGTGTTTTCAATGAATAACATTATGGCAAACATCGAAATAAATATCATTGTTTAATCCTTTATGCCAAAAAACGAATGTCAAGTATTAATATTGAAAATATAAAAAAATGTGAAAAAAAATTTATAATTACAATACAGGGAATTCCAAGTATTCTCATGTTANTCTAATTACAATACAGGGAATTCCAAGTATTCTCATGTTAAACATATAACACGTCAGAAATATTTACACTGCTGACAATTACAAATTGTAACACCAAGACGGATGCACATGAAAGACCCCACGTTGGCGGAGTACGTACAGCAGGGTAGAACATTTACGTGATTAGTTGTTCAGCCGGGTGGCACAACACTTGCGCCAGTGGCGACACTAATAAGTGAAGGTCAGGGAGCCACCATTTTTGTGCACAGATGGAGTGAGTATGCCTCGTCGAAGAACACGAAAACCGTACGAACAGGTTTCCGCCTTTGGCCGCNTTTGTGCACAGATGGAGTGAGTATGCCTCGTCGAAGAACACGAAAACCGTACGAACAGGTTTCCGCCTTTGGCCGCGGGAGAATCGTGGCCTATCGGTTATGTGAATTATGCTACCTTGAAGTTGGTTCCCGCATTTGGAATAAATGCAACCACAGTGAAGCAGATATGGGATGAGTTAGTAAAGGAGGGACGGGCTGAGCGACCATTACTAAGTAAACGGCCCCCTCATACCAACGAGCGCGAGGACAGACATCTGGTACGCATGGCGATTACAGGTCATACAGCCTCATCAAATACGCTCACTCAGGATTTCAGGAATGTGGCACATCAATCTGTGTTTACACGCATGGTTTGTCGCTGCCTGCAGCATCAGAGCCCCTTATCCAGACGCCCATTACTGCGGCTTCCCCTGACTTCTCACCACGGGTGACTGTGCCTGCAATTGTGTGCAGAACGTAGGGCCTGGAAGGATGATTGCCATGTCATCGTCTTCTCAGACGAATTCCGCTTCTGCTTGTATCACCACGATGGCCGCGTTGCACCCATATCTGGAGAACAGTGGCGCATGCTTGGCCGAATCCTGTATTATGCACTGTCAACAGTACCTGGAGTTCCGTTATAGGTTGCCATCGGATTCCAGTACCGCTCTCGCCGAGTTTACGTCGGTTTCACGCTGACCAGCAACTGTTACACAGATGAGGTGTTGGAGTCGGTTGTCTGTTATATCTACAGGGCCTGCCTGGGGCCCTGTAGGCCCAACAGGACAACGAGCGAATGCATGCGACACACATCGTCCGACGGTTCCCAGTTGACCACTATGTCACCCTGATTCCTTGGGCTGCTCGTTTACCGGATTTCTCATCCATCGAAAATGTGTGGTCCATGTCCGGACGGCGAATGGCGTGCCACAGAGCACCCGCGACCATAACAGATGAACTTTGGACACGCATTAAATAAGCATACGATAAGCATACGTCGTGTAGTAGCAGTTATTGCCTCCCGTAGTGGGTCCACACAGTANACGCATTAAATAAGCATACGATAAGCATACGTCGTGTAGTAGCAGTTATTGCCTCCCGTAGTGGGTCCACACAGTATTGATTTCCTTTAGTTCTGTACGTCATACCAGGCCGCAGGATTAACTACGTCACCAGTGTATGATAGATAATCTGTCCAATAAATCTAGTTGTTATGCCATACTTTCTTCTTGGTGTTTCAATTGCAATGGCCATCCGTTTATATATGTATGTAGTAAACAGTTCCGGGATAAATGTAACATCTACCACAACATAATAAAGAAAACAAATAATAATTAATCAACACATACGAAAATTAAGCAATTATACTATAGTCAGATTAGAAATGCACAGAACNAAAAACAAATAATAATTAATCAACACATACGAAAATTAAGCAATTATACTATAGTCAGATTAGAAATGCACAGAACAAAATTACGATAATGTATAGTCACAGAAGAGACAACATCTAATACGGTATCACAAAGAAAAATGTTTTAGATGTTTCAGCAATTGAGATTTTGCTGCAAGTGATAATAGATTAGCACTCGGTAGGCGAGTAGAATGATTTGGTATGTTTGGTGGTAATGGACGAGGGGTGGTGGAGCGATGGAGTTGTTCATGCTCTGTCATTTTGGTCGGCCGGCAACAATTTTCCCTCCAAATTTCTCGTTTTTCCTTCACAGTCGACCATTTTTCTGTCAAAATCTACTAAATTTCCCTTAAAATTTCCGTTTTTCCCCCTCCACATTTCCTCTTTTCCCTCAAACAAGCACCATCCCCCAGTTGAAAAAACTGTCCCCCGAAAGGCACATTTCAATCCATCGGAAGGATTTGGGGGGATCGTTTTATAGGGCAGAGCAGTGTCGGCCTTATAAGTTTTATAGGAATAAGGTACGCCAAATCAATACACAAGGTCCGAAGTCAGATCTGATCGATAGCCATTTTGGTTATGTCAGCCATCTTAGCCCCCATGTTGGATTTAAGTGACCTTGACCTTTGATCTTGACCCCATCACCTTGGATGACATTGAAACGAAACAATTCCGAAAAGTTCAAAAGTTCCAAAAAATATAAAACTGTCAAAAAATGATATAACATATTTATAAAAAAATTATTTTAAAATGTATTAGAAGAATATAAAAATGAATTTCAGTGTGAATGGAGGACCGGAGCCGACCAATCACCATGTTCTGACGTCACCCGGCCACCATATTGAATCAAAGTGATCTTGAACTTGATTTTTGACCTTGTTCCTGCTGACCTTTAATCATAAACCCAAGAAATCGCAAAAATTCAAAAAATTAAAAAAAAACCCAAAACATTCAAAAAATTCTTAAAAAAATTTTTAAAGCACTCACAAAATATAAAAAATTATAAAAAAAATTATCAAATATTTATTTTTAAATTTTATAAAAATTTAATTTAAAAAACTATCTTAAATTGAGGTTTCTTCAGCACCCCGTCCAGCAGACGACTGACCCTCAATATTTAACATTGGTAAATTAGTCGATTTCCCACCACACCCACCACAAATGTTTCTCGTTGGTTGATTGCTGGCGTTCGCGTCACCCCTCTATAGTGTTTTTATTGGCTGATTACTCACAGCCATTCTAACCCAATGTTTCTCATTGTATTAGCATTCCCTCCCCAAACCCATCATCAATGCTCATTCTGTCAAATGCACTCCATCAACCATAATATTTTGTTTGTTTATTATTTATTTACTTTTTCATCAACTAGGTGATGCTAGTGTAATAATTATCGATTTCACCGCCCGAGGAGATGTCAATTTAGCCACCATGTTGGTTGTCTTCGATCTTGACCTCGACCTCAATGACACTGAACTCGAAAAATCGAGAAAAATTACAGTCCATACAATTGTCCATTATTAGCTGGTCACAACAGAGGGCCATACCAAATAACCCTACTAGCCAACGACTCACTCCACCCAAGACTGGTTCCTGGCAAGGTTTCCTGAGCACAAGACCAGCTCCTGACGAGACCAGTTCCTTCAAAACTTGTTAGACCAACCGACAAGAACAACCTGAGATACCACCCACCGGAAAAACGATGATGGGCAATCTCTAAAAAAAAATGTCTCTAATAAGAGTTTCGTAGCTACCCTATTCGCACAAAATCTTCGCAAAACATTCGGATAACATTTATACCACAGCTGACCATACCAAAGGGTCATACTAATATACCAAGCCAACTGACAAGGCCAACCAACTAATTGCGAAACTTTCCTCAAAAATATTTCCCTCATCTCATTTGTTCGCCATATACAAATAATACATTCTAAATGACCCGAGAACGACATAATACTTCAGATCATGCCATAGCCTTCGTCCTGTAAATGCTCACATATATTTTATCTAAAACAGACTTTCTCAATCGTTTGTTTATACAACTGAATTAATCAATTTTCCAGAGTAGCAGAAGCGACTGTATAAGAAATTAAACACACATTACAACGTATACATAAAAATTCTATTTATTTATTTATTACATACATGATATCTTTGTGATTATTTTTCAGATGTTTGCAGATCATGGTTAGTAGCCAACAGTCTCATCTTTAATAACCCCGATCCTTCAGTTAATCGATGACAATACTTGAGAGATCCCCGCGTTTTTGCAAGTCAATCAATTAAATGAGTCTATCAACAAGCTCATTCGGATCTTCGGAAATATGTAACGAGCGTTCTTGACGCCTTCTGACTTCTTCACACCACTTGTCGAAGGAAACTCTTTGGTGAAATGTGTGGGAACGCCGAGAGAATCATAATCCTTCTCAACAGACACTTCATCAACACTGTCTTCATAGTCATTATCATCAATTCTGTTTTCATGATCGTCTTCACCTCCTGTTTCATCCTCAATATTAAATTTACTTTTATTTGTAGGAGTCGAATGGTCGTTATCAGTATTTTCAGGCGACGACAGTTTATTTTGAAGTTCATCGACTTCACGCAAGCATCTTGCAAGTGTACATCCCGCACATACCGACTCTACTACGCCTCGTAGTTCTCTCATTCCGACATTAGAATTAACTGTCTCATCATAATCGTCTACTGAATCAAGTCCTTTTGCTAATGAAACTACCATTTGAAGCCTACTTCTATGTGGAATTTAAATTAATGATAGGAATTTTATATGAAAACCATGTTTTAATGAAGCGAATTTCCTCCAAGAACGAATAAGTTTAGAAGGAAATCGTCCTTGCGTGCTGATGTTACGGACTCCCAGTGTTCGTAACGGCTGTAAGAGTTATCCGTATGCACAGTTATTATCTTCTTTTAAGTAACAACTCGTTATTATTCTGTTTTCTGTAACTTGTATAACTGGTTATAACATAACTTCTTTTTTTTTTTTTTGTGACCTTCCGCGTTCTTGAAAAGCGGAGGCATGAAAACAGCGATAATCTTCCTATAGGAAAGATTCTGCTTCGGGAATTTGTAGCGGCTCAGCAACATTTACGGGCATCGTTGTATTTGTTACAGTTTCAGAATAATGATACAATATTTTGGTATTAGACTCTGTTACACACGTTGGGTTCCCGGTATTTGTTAACGACGTTCCCTCAAAACTGGAATTAACGTAGTTCGCTGACTACTTGTTCCTGAACAGGAACAAACTGAGAACCGTAGTAAAGGAGAAACGCAGTTTACTTTAAATGTGTGGAAAATGCCTTTTATTCAGAGTGATTCACTCGCTGTATAGATCACCGAGATATCACTGGTCATATTGGTAAGGGTGATCAAGATATATATTTTACTGATTTACGGTGAGGATCGTTTGTTTCAGTAAGAGAATGTAGAAAGCAACACTTTGGATAAGAGAAATCGAGGACCAAAATATTCTTCTTTTATTCATAACTCGTTACATTTAAACACAAAAGGAGGTTTGACATTTGTGTAGAAAGTAAAATTTATAGAATATAAACTTGAAAACAATA
This sequence comes from Clitarchus hookeri, assembly GCA_002778355.1. Lineage (NCBI taxonomy): Eukaryota > Metazoa > Arthropoda > Insecta > Phasmatodea > Phasmatidae > Clitarchus > Clitarchus hookeri. The sequence goes on along the minus strand of NQII01005152.1, from coordinate 114,836 downwards.
AGAAATAATAAATACGTTGATTTTAGTTTTCTTAAACACATTTTAAACTTATGTTCTGAAAATTCAATTTCCATGACATCATGCATGAGTTCCATCATTTTGCCCATTTTTACATATCAGAAACCTAATTAACACCAAGATCTTGATTTACCACCCTTTATATGTATTTTTCTTTCTTTCATGTAAATATTTGTATTATACATTTTTGTGTACGTTTTTTTGCATAAGTGACTACTAATTTTTGTTTCTGACCGTGTGCCAACATAAAACGCTCAAAATAACTATTCAGCGTTTTCAAGATGATTTTCGCAAAAACTCTTAGTATCCCCTTTATAAACCGAGAGGGGGAGGGGGGAGAGCAGTTTCTAATATTTTTTTTTGCAAAATTTTCTGACGTCTTAATTTTTAAATTTAAATTTGGCTTTATTTTGCTTGTTTTTTTCCTGCCTAATGAAACGGGGCGTTTTATTATGATGGTGGGGTTCTTTAGAATTGCTTTTTAGGTTAGAGCGATTGTGTTATTTTAATATTAATATAAGCAAGTGTTTAAGTTTCTACAGAGTTTAACTTTGCTTGCCAGCCCAGCTAGGTTTCCAGCATTTGATTCAGTCCATTGCCATTTACATGAGGTACGCATTGTGATGCTAAGATTCTTTCAGGGTGCTACCCACTGTGTCTGTACTTTGGCCGGTAGTTCGTAACGCCCAAAACTCGTAGTAACAGAAAGTTTCCTTTTAGAAGTACACTTGAAAGTTTCCCTTTCAGTTCGTGATCAAAGTCATTGTGCTGATTGGAATCGCTCGAGAATCACAATAATGATCCCTCGACTATTAATATTCATTTGTAAGCGTTGGTACTCATCTTTTTCTTTTTGATGGCTTTTCTTCAGACTTACGCCTGCAGGCTGCNTGGCTTTTCTTCAGACTTACGCCTGCAGGCTGCAAGATGTAATGACTTGTTTTATATGTGCTTCCGATTTTGGAGAGGAATTAGTTCAGTAATATAACTTCGTTGAAATTTATTCACTTACATTTGTGACATCCTGTAGCTGTATAAGAAATGTATACTAAGTTAGAGCCCCGAAATAGTTATATGCAGTATTTCGCAATGTGGTTATACAACATTTAAAAATCATCTTCAACCCTCAGTATCGATATACTGTTTTCAATAAGCAGTATTTCGCTATTTCCGTAATATTATAAAAACTAATTTTCATGTTCCGTTATATTNGGGGCCTGGGGGACATTAACTTTGACCGTATAAGCCGCCTTGTCTTTTACAGTGGGGCTTACATACGTCAAGCTAATTTGGCGCCACAACTGTGGGGCCTAGACAAGCCTACGTCAAATCTGTGCACTCTATGGTCGTAGATTTCTTCCTTACAAATGTTTAGTCTTTGTGCAGAAATTTTGTTAATCACACAATCTAAATAAAATAGCAATAAAAACTAATTTTATTCAGAAATGTCAACTGTCATTGTTTTATTAATTATAATAATTTGCCTAGTAATATAACTTTCGGCAAATATTAAGGTTTCAACAAGGTGAAATGTTCATATAATTAATTATTTTTTGCTGGGTGAATTGCTTGAGTCTACATCTTTATTTTGTAGTATTCCTTCCAAAAATATGGCATTTCTCGTTTGCGGTGTGGTAACAGATGTTCTTGCTATATTTATCAAAATAAATTCCAGGAGTGGTTGGAAGTTATAAACATGGTAACTCCAATCTGCTACTAAACAGTTGCAGACTTTGTGTTTCCAGCAATGCAGTACATCGCTACATGGCTTTTAAATAGCACATACTTCTTTCCGAATGATCGACATTCTGAATTTGGTTTCTTTTGGTATTGAATTATTAAAACGATTCAAAACAAACTTGATGAGCTGGAGTACCCACTGTGCATTGCAAAGCAATAACATCAACTGTTTGTCATTCTGAAAGGCAGAACCATATTAAAAATTTTATTTTTTACCAATTTCCTTTATAATTATTAATAATTATGGTAGAAGATTCTCGTTTCCGAACCTGAGAATAACCGCTGGTCTAAGTCTTTCAGGTCTTCATAAAACTTGTTCAAATACGCAAATGTTTATGAAAGTAGAGCAACCAATTGTACCAGTATATTATTGTTGATGATTGATTTTATCTCGAGCAAGTAGGAACAACCATCAGCTCTTTGCAAAGTTACAACAAGTCTTGGCTTCTGTATCACTTCATCTGGTCATTTAAAATTAAATTGTCTACAGTTTCCCTTACGCTTTTATTCTTTATATTACCGTTGTTTTTTACTATAGGTCCACTGTAAAGATCTGAGAAAATATGAAGTAATTCGTAGTAATCAACATATTGCATATTATGTATGCTTCATGGCATATCATAATTACAATTTTAGTGTTTTTGCCAGATACGAATAAAATAAACGAAAACGCTTACGAAAAATTTAACAAGGGTGATTGAAATGCCATGTCTTAATTCAATGTAAGGTGTTCTCGGCAAAATTAATTTTAAAAAAATAATGGACTGCTACAAATTAAAATTATGCATAATTTTCTTACATCGAAAAATTCCTGATAGTTGAGTAAACATTTCACAGCGTGATTTAAAATTTTTATTGAACTTATCCAAAAGGTATCTTTTTTCTTTGCGAATTATTCGTGAAAATATAAAATAATGAAATTTTGGCTTACCAATACCCTTAAAGAAGACTAAACGTGGGGCCGAGGTGGTTTAGTGGTCAGACCACTCACCTTCCATATAGGCTGGCCGGGTTCGATTGCCGGTGGGGTCGCTCTAGAATTTTTGCATGTGGGAATCGTACCGGACGATGCCGCAGGAGGCGGGTTTTTTCGAGAATCTCCCGTTTTCCCCACCCTTTACATTACGGTGCTCCTGCACACCCACCTAACATCGCCCTCATCGGCTCTCAAGACTTCGATATTAAGGGCGCCGCCTACCTGGAGCTTGAACTGCGTTGCAGTGTGTTTGAAATCCGCGTTTTTTTTTTTTTACGAAATCATTAAACGTGCACTATGACACTAATGTACTAAAAGAAAAAGCACTTCAGGCGAGGTAAGCATAATACTGTGAATTCATCATGTACATTATTTATACTATTCCCGAGCCCTTCAACAAAGCTACAGGCGGCTTTTTCACACTGCTATATCTCATTATATACTTGTCTTAAACACGCGAAACTATTATAAGGACCTGAATTGAACCTTGCTACTGATTTTCCACAGATAAAATTATAGGTTCTCCGCTTAGAGTCGCATAGGTACACGTAGCACAAAGAAAACACTGCACGGCAGTACCCAGTCTCTCCACTCCACTCCCACACGACTCAGCATCCAAGGCTATTGAAAGTATAGGCTATTCACGATAAAGTGAGCACTTTTGAAAGCCCTCTCATTTGAAATAATAGTCAATAAATATATTTTATTTTAACCTTAGGCGTAAACTTTCGAGAGCGGTGGAATATGTACACTGTGTTTATCACTTACATGTCAACATTTATTTATAAAAAGTTGTTAAAGGATAAGAAATGGCTGAAAGGAGAAAGTAGCTAGGGGCTCAAAAGTGCTCACTTTACCTTGAACAGCCTATAATAATCTTGGACGTTTAACCTTACGAGCGTAACGGCTGACCGACCACGGCTGCCAGCGACAGTTACTGCTTGTAAAAAGCTGAGGTAGTAAAGCAACGCCATCGCAGGCCAGGCCGCAAACTACACCGGAGCACATTCACGTGCGGGAGACAGCCCTGGGGGCCTAGGCTCGAAAATACAGCTCGAGCACTCGAATTCGAAGAAATTCGAATAGTCATTTCCGCATACGAATTCTGCTTCCCGGAAACCGGTTTGCTGCACTCGCTCGAGCTCGCATACGAAATGAGCGCTGAAGTTGAGAATCCTTGGCCATTGAAATGGCGGATATTCGAATGGCCACCTCGACTTGAAAATATTAGTTTACGTGACAACTAAGGCTTCAAACCCGGTTATCAGAGTGAATATAAATCTTTATATTTATATAAACGATAATAATATAACCAAATAAACCAAATACGAAAAGGAACAGCAGAAAAGTGAAATATTCATGTCTACGGATAAATTTATTGATTCCAGCTGTTTCCTTTGCGCTCTCGTCGGGTGGCAGTAGAATAACGAGTTAGGTAGGGGCTTGTCACCAAAAAAATTTTTGTTCAAATCTCTCTAGACTCAGACTATTTTTTTAATTTTATAAAACACGTATAAATGCACAACATAACTGTAGCTTTCGAAATATAAGTTTATTTTTCATAATGACCTCACTAAACATATTGATGCTATATTTAATTTGCTGTGCATGCAGTGAAGATACAGCAAACTTCAAAATATAAACACCAAAGCCACACGAAACATTACTTATTTACATTGCAACAACACTCCGCTAAAAATATTAAACAATCTATGCTAGTTTATAAATCAGCACGTTAATATGCGTTGTCATGTGGTAGCCTACATAATGTACGTGTCTGATTTATACAAGTAAAAACAATCTACCCGAACGGTGTTTAAAAGGGAAAATTTAGTAACTACCTACTGAGTTAACTACCACAGACCCGATAATTTTTTTTTATGGTTTAAAGCATTTCTTCGATGTACGTAAGGCCAATAAAACGACGGTTTTAGGAAGAGGAATAAAATAATTTGGTTTATAGAGTTTCGTTAATAGCTTATGTATAGTTAATGTAAAGTATTTCACACGCTTGTATACTTAAAGGAACTGATTTATTTCGATACCAATTCCAATCTTACTAAAAATATAACATATGTCTTGACAAGTTGTTTTACGAGGCTTTATCGCAAAGGTATGCAACATCAAATAATGCGTTTAAAAATTGCGGGAAAACAAGTTTTTACAGTGTAACAGTCATCTTTACTTGAAAATGCATGAATCTAGTTCACATTTCAGTAAATAATAAGGCAATTTTTTCAAATATGATGTTCATATTTACAAGGATTTTCTTTCTATTTGAAATTGGCATAATGTGTAGAATACATTTTTTTTTTTAAATCAATCACGTTTTAACATATTTCACAATGAGTGCTCATGTAAAATTAAGATAAATAAGCAGTTCAAAAGAGTTCAATCTGTTTCTTGAAAATGGAGACACATGTGCGTCAACGAGTTCATGCATGTAATTTAATTATTTATGATAATTACAAAATATGATTATAACAAGTATTTGTTCGTTTCAAGCATTTATGAGTATTTCCAAGAATATGCAGTTGCCATTATATTTCCCTGTTATCTTTATTTTCCCGGTTGTTCGCATACACGAGTCCCAATTCGAGTGTCCACCACTAGACGAGTAGCGGTTCGTATACGAAGCTCGTAAACGAAGGGGCATGAAGTGTTCGATCATAGCCAAAGCGCATTTAAAACGGTAAGGCAGGTGATTCGTCTACGAAAGAAAAGCGTATAGCACCCCTGGGTGAGGTTGCTGCTCGAGTGCAACAGCCTTCGACGACCGCTCTCACGTGCGTACGGCCGAGTGCCCTTGGCGCCCGACCACTGAAAGTCTCAACATCTTCTCATAAGATACGTAAGCCTGTGTCACAGAGTAGATAGGTACACAGAGATGAAACGGCGTGGCAGTTCCTTCTACGTGGGCGTACCCATGATCATATTTGCTGCTAGAGTCTCTGGGAATGGGCCTTGTGGCTGATTAGCAACTGCGTGCTGCGAAAAGTTATCTTTTGGCCGGCGAGTAAGCTACCAGGCGCTCATTGGCGAACGGCGTTCCAACAGGTTGCTGGCTACCGACATAGTAATTTATGTTCATATCTTAGAGCAGTATGCCACTTTACTTCCAATCATCGCAGGTGTACTGCGTTTAGCCTAATTACCCGGCCAAGGTTTTTGGTGGATGTGTGTTGTGCGCATTTATTCCTCGGAAATTGTTGCGATTAGAGCAATTATGTAACAGATCTTTATTTCAAACGTGTAACTTCATAATCTGGCACTCGTAAAATTATAAATCGTCGGTGTTACACGATGCTCTGCAAAATCAGGACTGCAACCCTTATTGTTGTTACGACGTATTTTGTTGATGGTGACAGACGTTACACCGATATGAGGTCTTTGTCCATTAACTATTTATCCAAAGGCTACCTGTTTATTCTAAATAATTTTTATAGTATAAACTATTGCGTGGTCTTTCGGTTTCTACTTCAAGGGGGTGTATCGCCCCTGAGACGCACTTTATATGTAATGATGTTATATATTTTCGCCTTATTTTGTCGTGAAGAACACGTGGGTGGATTTTGTCCCCGTATTAAAAGAAACATTCTGTATATTATAACTGAACATATCAAAAAGTCTTAGAAAACATTTAAAAATTATCAGTTTATATCTAATGTTAAAATTTAAATAAAATAAAGGTTAAAAAATGGAAAACATACGAATTTAAATACTATCGTGTAAATAAATGCTACAATTTAATTTTAAAATTATATATATTAGTTAACGAATAGTTCAAAATAGAATAAAAGGTCTAAAGGAAACCATCAGAAAATAATTTATATTAAAGCTACCACTGGAGGTACAAAGAAGGAAAATATATCTTCTATAACAAAATGTATTCATATAACTTCATTGAGTAAATATTTTAGTAAATTTCATAGAAAAAAAATACTGTTATTAAAAAGGTATACGTTTTGCAAATATTGTAACATATTTACTATAAATTTAAAAAAAACTTATAAAATATAATATAGATTATTTTTGTACGCATACAAATGGTATAATATACAGTACAAGGACTCGCCATATTTGTGAATATTTGATACTTGAGTTTATCTTCAAGAAAGTGAACTTACATAATTAACCTACAGTAAATAAGTATGATGAAGAAAAAAGGACAAATCACGCATTTGTGGTTTGGTTTAAAATGTAATATGTATTCATAAACAAATTGTATTTGGTAATTTCAAGGAAAGATTATTTGAAAAAAATTAAATTTATGTATGTATTAAGTTTGTTAGACCTAACAAACATTATGTATATTTTTGTTGTGTTAAATAAAACTGCATGACGTAATAAAGAAAATTAATGAATCACGAGTTTGTTGAAAGATTCTTAAAATAAGAATAAGTGATTAATTGAACGATAAGTTTATATACGCTATTTGGAACACTTAGATTTAAGTCGCTGAAAACTCACAATATCGCATCAAAACTTGGAACTTTAGTGTCAAAGTTTTGATGTCATATATTGGGTTACAACAAAATGTTGTAATGATGTACGTCCAAATTAATAATAAAGTTATTAAAGTGTATATGATGTATGAAAAATATATACATTGCTATTAAATCTTTAAAAACTCATATAAAATAAGTATAAATATATATATGATATATTTTATTAATATTGATATTGTTTTAGTATGAATTCAGTGATTACTTTTACGCAGTATATAAGTTAGTAAAATTTGTGAAAATTCTAAAAACATTTATTTCAAAATAACCACCGGAAGTGTATTGTACTCTTCTATTTTATTATTAAAATTAAAAATGCTGAAAACTCGTTATTTTATCTTGATGTTAATCTGTTCTGTGCACATCCATTACGGTTGCAAATTTAAATGTTAAAACCGGAACACCTGTGCCAAAACTAAAATAAGAGTGAGTCTTTTATGTCCCGTAAAGTTAATAATTTAAAAAAATACATATTAAAAAAATACATTTTCAAAGTTTGATATTATGAATAAAAATTACACATAATTTTTACATTTAATTGCATCAAAAAATATCAAGGTAATTAAAATGTAATTGGATAGCTTTTGTATAAAAGGAATTTTAGCCACTTCAGTCGTTAGAGTAATCCATGCAGCGCATACTGGTCAGATCCCATCAAAGTCTGGAGCCAGACTATAATATGGCACTATCGTGCTTTAATTGGCTGCAGTTGAATGCAATGCAATAGAAGGAAATAACGCTACTTAAAATCGCTNTGCAATAGAAGGAAATAACGCTACTTAAAATCGCTGTGGATGGGCGGGGATACCACCTCATCTATCAACGACATCGTACAGAGTTGAATCTGCACGCGCCACCTTGACGGGGCGAACGACTATCCAACATCTACGAACGCGCTTCGTAAACGAGTTCTCTTACTAGGCCGACCAGACCGTCCCTTCGATAGCGAGCATCAACACTTCGAAACTACTGCCTGGGGCCGGCGACACGCCGCTTTGCAAATACGCCACCAGGAAAATACCCGCCTCCAGGCCCCCTTCCAGAGGGAGATTCAACCAATGCCACCCATAGTCCGACCCGCGATCGGCACGGCCAAAGGCCGAGGCTTCACACCTATCCCCTGGGTCCTCATGACTATACCGTACACACTAAGTTTTCAAACTCCTCCAGGACGCTAGACAGTATATTCTGCGGAGCTCCGCCACCCCGAGATCTACACAAGGGCCTCAGTTGGGGTTGTGCACTCGGCTCGCGGGTTATCACGGCTGGGGAAGAACACATGCAGCCTCTGGGCAACTGCACATGACCTCCCCGTGGCTGATCACCAGTGCACTGGCGGGGCCGCCACTAGCCTATTATCGTCCTCACTCCGTCAAGCACGATGTTTCCACCGTGTTTCCAACCCTGGCCTTCCGAGGAGGTGGAGATGGACTTGAGCAGCGCTAGGCTAATTATTCGCATCGCTGCCCCATTTCTGGGACCGTGTCTTCGCTCACGCAGCAGCACAGGGGCAAACCCTTCCCTAGGGTCGAGAAGGCCCCACCGGAGCTCGTCAGCCGGGGGCGAAGAGCCCTACACCAGACCTAGCAGTGGGCAAGTCTGGAGGTCCGGTAAGAAGGTTACACCACTTCACGCTGATCTGCTCTTACACCCAATTAAAGGCCGGTGATCGCTGCGTAGGCCTCCACCAGAGGGATGGCCGAACTAGGATAGTCATTCCCGTAGTCAAGACTACCAAACCAGGCATTTTGGGGCGGCGTGCTTTATACACTCCCTACACACTGGGATCTGCTACCGGCTTTCACCGAGTGAATATTCAGCCTTCCTCGTTGCCTTACACCCATTACAGGTTTGTTGCCGGACCATCAGCCCAGTTCCAAACCACCCGCTCCCCAGGGCCAATATAATAGGTGAGGCACGCATTTTTTTTCTGGCAAGGAGCCCGTGCCAAAAGGTGGATATTTGTGGAGGAACCAAACTTCCTTTTTACCTTCAATCCACCAAAACAAAGAAGATTTATTTTCTTATATTGCTTGTTAAATCACAGATGGGGTGCTAATCGATGGACTGAATATATTCTGTAATAGTTAAACATACAAATTAAAATGGCACTGGGATAACAACCGAGAATATCGTCATCCAAAGGCACCGTTGAAATCTAGGTTACGGAGATCATTAAAAAAACCCATTAATTTGACGTAAAACAACGGAGTTGAGTGCTGTGCTGTCCCCCGACTGAGTCAGGCTTTGTTTCTATGTGTTTATGGTTCATTCACTGAGTTGTAGCTGCATAGTCCGTCGTAGTAACTAGATCTATTCCTCTTCCGCGTAGAGAAACGTTTTCATAGTTATTAACTGTGAGAATGTTTGACACTCACGGGATATTTTTTCCAAAGGGACGCTTCACCTTGCTATTGTTATGTGAAGAAGATGGGTAATTTTGCAGATAGGGCCACGCGCCCTGGCCATGCATAGACCAGCACCAACGGTGACCCCGTACCTCAGGCCAAACCACCATGTTTGGACCTTATTCCTAAGGCCAACACCACCCCCCACCGTGAAAAGTCTGAGGTACTTCTACAGGTGACAGCAATCCAGGCCTCACTCGAAACCCAATGTCCCCTCCAGCGGATATTTAAACCACAGCCAGCACGAAACCAAAACCTCCTGGGCCCTGGGAAGACCCGGAACCACTCGGGTGTGGCGAGCCCGTGCTACTCCTTCCTTTAACTGCCGGGTGTTGAGGCCGAAGCCGAGTCCATTACCATACCAGAGCCTCTTCACTGGCGGAACCCCAGTTGTGGGCCCCATCGACTGTTAAGGAGTGNTCTTCACTGGCGGAACCCCAGTTGTGGGCCCCATCGACTGTTAAGGAGTGGACCAGCCCGCCACCAAGCTAGGCTGTTGTGATTGCCCACAAACTACGCTTCGCAAGGGAGGCGGATACCCCTTTCAACTAGCACCGGGGCCCTCCCGGGTTTGCCCACGTCTGCTGACCCGAAGGCCACCCGCTCGTACCACGCGGAGGTGTGGGTCCCCTTGACCAGTAGAGACTATATAAATGATCGAATTTCACCATGTGACTGCGTCCACTGCTTTGTTTAGTTTGCAAGAGCCCCTTCTCTCATTCCCGTACAAATTATTTGATAGTTTTTTATTGCCACCCCGAGCTGTCGGTTAGCTCGTTAGTCGTCCGAAAGAAATTTAAAAAAAATTTTGTTTCTTTTCTTGTGTCTACGGAGTGCGATTCGTTATAATTTGTGTAAATTATTGCTACCAGAATAGTTTCATATCTTTTTATTCTGGATTCGCTTTTAACCACTTGCACAAAGCGTCAGTCCGATAGAAACATTAAATAGTGTTTGGCCTTCAGATACTGGAATTAGCGTGTGCTTAATAATTAATTTATTTGAGGTTTCCTCTCCTCTAGTTTTTGCAGGGTTACTGAGCTTGTATTATTCTTGTTCTCATCGACAATTATGAGCTTAGAAAATTATTGTAAATTTTTCAAATTTATTATTTGCAATTTACTTTCTTCGCACGTGGCACTCTTATAAACAAGGCAAACCAGAATTATTGCACTCGTGTATTAAAACAATGCAATAAACCAATACCACCGCATTTTCTGTGCTACGCTGCAGAGCACACGAGAATTTTTTTCGGCATGGAAATATGCGGCTTGCTTGAATTCTTATACGATCTGTGGGATCGTTACATGATTTGATGTTAAATATAATTGCGAACGAACAGAAAATTATATTTAAAATATATTTTGTGTTATATTTAAGTAAGAGTTAAAATTTTAACTACTGAAAATAGTTTTTTCATTGTAAATGAGTGATTAAATTTTAAAAGATTCATGGTACACTGAGTAATATGGCATATTGTCTGTTCAAAAATGTATTACACATTGTATTAAGTAACACAGCATGTCTAAATAACCACAGATAATGAAAAAGAAATTTAAAAATATATTTACCCCATAAATAATAATTTTTAACTACTTATTTAATTTCACGTAATGACCTCTTTATCCATCCACTAAGTCGTATGTAGCTAAATTGATAAACAGTATAAAGTATACGAACATATTTTTAATTATTTTTAACCTTGACAATAAAAATATATTCAACACAGTATTACATCAGACACTACATTCTTAAACGATGCAAACGAATTTNCTAACCTTGACAATAAAAATATATTCAACACAGTATTACATCAGACACTACATTCTTAAACGATGCAAACGAATTTGTTGTGTTCAGTGTTAGTTGACCAGAATAATTAAATTCCTAATGCATTTAATTGTTGTGAATTACTAGATGATTTCTCATTTTTATCATGCCGTTATTGAAAAGAACCATATCATTACAAAAAAAAATTTTCGCAAATTTTTTTTTTTAATGCTCTTTAGATTACAGTCTTTTAAGCACACATACTTCACGTCGTTCTTGAAAATCTGTTAAGTTAGACACTACACCAAAAAAAAGTTATCTGCTCGACTCAGTATGCTTACCTGTACGATATACCGATTAAAAACAGATTATAACAGAACAGCTTGTAACATTTGCCATGTGAGGAATAACGGAGAAGCAGGATAAGAAAAGTCACATACGGAAAGAGTAAAAAAAAATGCGTAATCTTACATAAAAACGTGAGATAATAATTGGAGCTAATTTGATAAGAAAAACCGGCTCGATCTCTTTCTCTCAAGGACACTTTATTGCCGTTACTGCGAAGTTGAAGCCGGCCAACTGGGTTAAACACCGGAGAAAATTCACTGCCAAAAGTACGCATAACATCATGACATACATATTTTCGCTGATAACTTCTTTTCAAGGTCACGACGCCTACCATACCGTCGGAGTTGAGCGGAACACAGCTTTCAACACCATAGCCACCGAAAGTGAAAACTTCCTAGTGCCATCCGGGGAAAGCAGAACGGGAACATCACGTAACTCTAAGCGGGTTATGGAAGTCTCAGGTGGTGTAATCCTGACTTCTTCGCTCGTTGGAAAACAATAGCCGTAACGTGTTCTGGTGCACAATTTTCATGATTGTCGCTATTGTTCTACACGAGATGAATATCAGTGTAAATAAGTTTACTTGTAACCTACATTTACTTCTCCCATTCATTCCGTTGTGAGTACCAGTTTTCCTGTGTCTGCAAAGATATTCAAGTCGACGTATTGTTCTGCAAATAATAACTTTAATCGATAGCACCTACCGCTCGTTATTTATATAGCCATTGTATAATTATTTTTACAACAGAACTTTCTACCGTGTTTATGCTCTTTCATGAAAGTCACTTAATTCAGCTTGAATGCTACTATTGCAACTACGGAGACTTATCCAAGTTCTTAATAGCATGTAGGTTTTATAATTCGTAAAAAATGCTATGTCACGTTTCTTATTTATTTTAAACAAATGTTAAAAAACTGTTTTAACTTAACCAATTGAATTATCTGGTACGTACTGCTGAATACAATTACATCACACATTTCTACAATAAAACAACAAATATCTGGCTTTCTCAAAATATTCAATAGAGGAGTTATAGTAGTCTGATGAGAAAAATTTACGCAGCAAATATTATACGCTAAATTGTACCCACCTACGCACTTTTCCACTAGTGGCTAGTCTCCAATTATAGTCTCGGAGTCGTAGCGCACACTGGCGTAACGCTGGTTACACGGCGCGAATCACCGGCATTCCCGTGGTTCTGAATCCACAGACACCGATGGCACAGACGTCTTGCAACAATCTGTGCCGTGGCAGCAGAGCAAACCTGTCTCAAAATAAGCTGCACATTCTACTTCAACTCACTCGTCTCTTAGATCTCTGTTTTCTTTTTCTCTCTTAGTATGCACAACCAGCAACGACACAACTCATCTGCCTTGCAGGTGTTAAATAAGACATAAGAAACCAGTGTATGCATATTTGGACGTTCATTTTGCAGATCTAAAACGTGATAGTATTCAGATACTTGCTGGAGTCGAAACACAGTTTCCTCCTTTCTGGAAACTGGTTTGCTTCCTCTGTTTGTCGCAACNTTGCTGGAGTCGAAACACAGTTTCCTCCTTTCTGGAAACTGGTTTGCTTCCTCTGTTTGTCGCAACGCCGGAACTCATCCTGACATTTGACGCACCTCGCTCCCCTTGACATGCTTACCTCGTCCTCTACCCTTATAAGTACGAATAACTTAAACAAATTGGTGGAAAGGAGTGACCCGACGATGCACTTACAGTTTGAAACATAGTTTTTTTATCGATTTATCATGTCGGGTGTTACATATTTGGGCATTTTAACGGAAATCACGTTCATTATCTTCTGATAGATTTTTCCAGTTACCACAATAATAACGCGGCTTATACAAAGTTCTGCCATTGGAAATAAAGTTCTAGAAATGATAACGAAATAATAAACAACAATGAAAATAAATAAAAGTTTTACATTTTGAACACTAATAGAAATACGCCGTGACGTCGTGAGATACGTGATGCGAGTTCGTCTATCGCATCTGTTTATTCACACTACTATCAGATATCTTGAGCGAGCCAACCAATGGCTTCAGTGCAGCTTTTCAATGAAGAGGTTTTGCGATATGCGAAACTTGGCACTTTGGAAATCGTCAAGTCAAAACACACTCAGCCCTGCCAGGGTCATCACAACCACCAATCACTACTAACCAAACAACTTCCTGTAATGCACAGTCACCGTGAATTCAATTAGCACGTCGCCCGGCAAAGGCCGGCAATATCACCACAACGCAGTCAGTCAGTCGTCGTTCGAATCTCGAAAACACGAAGCATTTTCGCGACGAAGGCGAAGATTTTCAAACGAAGAAGATCGTGATTATCAGAACGATAACCGAGCTAGTTCCGGCGGTCCTGTAAATCTAGTGTTGTGTCCNGGAAATCGTCAAGTCAAAACACACTCAGCCCTGCCAGGGTCATCACAACCACCAATCACTACTAACCAAACAACTTGCTGTAATGCACAGTCACCGTGAATTCAATTAGCACGTCGCCCGGCAAAGGCCGGCAATATCACCACAACGCAGTCAGTCAGTCGTCGTTCGAATCTCGAAAACACGAAGCATTTTCGCGACGAAGGCGAAGATTTTGAAACGAAGAAGATCGTGATTATCAGAACGATAACCGAGCTAGTTCCGGCGGTCCTGTAAATCTAGTGTTGTGTCCGCCTTTCCAGCTGAGAGGACTCCAGGTACAGTAGTTGGGAACGGAGGTACAGACCGCACAGGTTCGGAAATCCTAAACGTAAGCTAGCAACCCTGCGATAGGACGACACGCGAATCGGAGAGGCATTACTAAATATATACATTTTGCATTTCGGTTCATCAAAGAGTAGCTCGTTAAAAATTCAGACACTGTAACGAAGTATCATTTTCAAATACACCAGAAATACAGAATCACTATTTGCAAAAAAGAAACCAGAACTCTTGTAGCAAGCTACATTGGTTGAACGGTTGTCAGTTAGTTGGAAAGTTCGACTATATGTTGGGCTGGAACACACACGTTAATAAATCATTGGCATAACGTACCAACGAAAATTTGCTACCACGGAAATATTATTAGATTACTTAGCGCCCCTAAGACAATGATGCCACTAAATCAGAAAATACCAGAACACATAACAAGTGTAATAGTTTTAAATATCATCATGGTTGGTTTATGAATGTTTGTAGCAAGTTACTAAACGCACTGCTGGTACACGGTATGTGTATTTCTGATGGGCCAACATTGTGTAACGAATATTTTATGTCAAATAATGAAACAAACAGTTTTAAAAACAATGCACTATTCTTGTATTTTATAACCTTAGAAGGTTTTTCAAGGCCTGGGTCCGTTTCTCTTTGAAAGTGGTTTAGTTGGTTATATGTTGTGTGAATGTTGGGAAAACAACGGTTTGTAATAAGGACTAATTTTTTTTAAGTTGGGCCAACATCATGTAACTAATTCATGCCAAAAATGAAAATGATTATATTTTTTTAATGAAATAAAACCAATAACAAACATTGTGTTGTTCTAGGCAAAAAATCACACTATTGTTTTTTATTTGCTCGATTCTTCGATTTTTTTTAGAACAGCCATACTTTAAAAATAAATTGTGTATAGTTGATTGTGTTTTGGTTACTAGTTGGAAAATTTAACGTTGTAACTGGTAGGTACTCGTATGCTTGGTTAATGCATCCATATGTTGGCATTTGAATGGTAAAAATGTAAATACGTTTTGTTGAAATCTAAATATTCTTCCAATGATTCGGAGTAAAATTAGAAATATATCTTTGAGCCATTATTATTTCCAGCAATTTCTATAGGAGAGCCTCTCTGTGTATATAAACCAAATACTTCAATTAAAATTTGAAAATATATCAGGAAAAACTTAAATTACTTGTTTTTAATATAAGATTTCAGTTTTTTTGTACCATTTAAAATAGTTTGTATCAAGTAAAGGCATACATTTAAAAGGATTTCAAATATAAATAATTACTTTTTAACAGTTGCAATTTGTTTGGTACGTTGATATGAGACGTATGACGGGTTGTATGTTATGCTTGAATAAAATTGGGGGGCTATATGTTTACACATTCTCAGTTTCACGCAAAAGGTAAGAGAAAATTATCTTGTAACATGGCTGGTAATTTTATGCATTGTGCACTTTCACTCAATAAGAGCCTTAAATATAAATACCCGCCATACTAGAAACCATGCAAGGCATAGAATTTAGCGTGGTATGGTGGTAAATTATAGATTAAATGTAATAGAATATCACACAATAATACATTAAAGAATATAATACAGTGTAACGAATTGTAATGATATATAATAATCCATAGTATTTCACTTACCATCTGTAGTAGAGTTAGAATGGTGTAGTGGATAGAACATCGGACTAGTAATTCAAAGGGCGCGGGTTATTACCCTACTCCTGCCCATTATATTTACAGACTGCAGGTTGTAGTAAAGGGTTGTCTACTATCGTATAAAGCGAATATGTGTGGGAAAAGCAGAAACCTTTAAATGTTTCACTACTGCTCAAGATTTTGTTAAAACACCACTAAAAACTCTTGGCAGAACGTTGGTTATTTGTTGGCAATTAAGCATATAATGATAAATGTTANTGTTAAAACACCACTAAAAACTCTTGGCAGAACGTTGGTTATTTGTTGGCAATTAAGCATATAATGATAAATGTTATAAACACACTACCAATTGCGTAAAATAGGCTTTTGGTTTGTAAATGGCCGGAAGTTGGATGGCGTCCGACTAATAATATGACGTTAGGCCAACGTAGGCCTGAGTGTCATTTTGATGATCAGCCATCGTAAGTTTTCGAACGTTGGCTCAACCTTCGAGCGAAGGTTGGGCCACTAATGGGCGATGGGAAATATATTGGGTTGCGTTCCCAATACCGTAATTATAAATATTTAAAAAAAAATGGGATAATGTTTTAGAGGCAGGTTGAGCTGAGAAACATATTTTGTTTATTACTTGAAAATGATAACGAAAGTTTCTTACTTTTATTCTATACGCCAGCAAAATAGAAAGAAAAATTAAGACTAACTCTACACATCCAAACATTTTATCTACCTCATAAAAATTGTACGAAAATGCAAGGCATGAAAATTTATTCAGAAACCCACATTTATTTCATAGGAGAGATGCGCACCTTGTGATTTATACTCTCGCGTCGTTGTATAACATTTCGAATGTTTTATGCCACAGAAGAAGTTGTAACGGCACACATTTGCAACGATAGTGATGCATGGCTTGATTCTGAGCGGGTTAAAACACAGGCTTACATTTCTCTATTGGAAGAGTGAACTAAAGATAAATAACTCGTGTTTTTAAAAGAATTTCGAAATATATAACACTGCAAGTGTCAATGCATGCAAAAGTAAATTCCGCATCAAAATGCAAATATTTTGCAGGGCAATTCTGCATGTTTCGTTCAGACCATACTTATTTACGGAGACACCTATTTTGACGCTCAAATATGGATGAAAAGTTTAAAGCTCAAATTTAATTCTAAAAGTATTTTAGTCAGGCACCTGCAATGTAACACTAATGAAAATTCATCAGGAAGCTACAGGAAGCATGGTGAGAAAGAAAACCACTGAGCTAGAAGGGCGAAATGCTTTTGGTCGAGTATCTTCGTAGTAAAACCGTGAATAAATATTCTGATCACGCGACTCAAGAAATAATCTTGGCAGTGCCGTATTTATTGCCGCCGTCCCTCTCCACGTCGATGAACACGATCGTAACATTCAAATCTCTGGAAAGTTCGACCATGAGAAAAACCGGCCATAAATTCAGGTATTATTGAAGCAAGTCTCTTCAAGGCTGCCGAGTCTGGCGAGCAGGCAAAACAACCAAGAAAGAACACGCTTGGTAACCAAGAGAACTTATTTTGGTACGCGCCCATTTTACATATTACAGGCAACCCTGCTCGATATACAACAAAGAACATTCCACTTGAGTCTGCCTCAAGAGACCATTTCGTGTAAAAAGAGTCGTTCAGCTCAATTGCTTTAAGTTTGCAGCAGTGAACTTCGAGGATATCAATCGGCTGTTTCAACGTAACTGACATACGGACATGTAGTAAAATCAGATGTACAGAATTACCTTGAAATTGTGAAGCAAAACGAAGCCATATTTTGTGACATAGAAGCTATAGCCAACGTTACCGCAAGAAATTTACAGTCTGCTATCACAGACATTAAGGCTTTCGTTCTGTGATATGTAACAAAATAACCGACTAAGAATAAATGGCGCTGCCTCCGCAATTGTGCTGGCGTGACGTGGCTATCCCTTCCATTAAATCTTATGTCTAGCAAGATGTGCACGTAAGCATTTAATTACGAATCCGTAATAGCAGATAACCTGCATACCCTTATAATAATATATGCACGATCATCAATGCTCTCTAGTATGAATGAAAGTATCACTAAACTGCATCACTCGCAGAGTGGACCGAAGAGAAAAAAACTCTGCTAGTTCGTTACCTCAGCAGCACGATTATAGGACAGGTCTGTTTTACGTTCCTAGAATAACAGGTAGAGACACAAGTGGGAAAGCTGGCCCCTTTAGTACATAATTCGGTACAGTGTATAACTTAAGTATTACGAACTATCAAGAAAATTTGACTACGACATACGAACTATTTAGAAATCAACTTGATTGAGACAGAAAACACAAATAAACGAAAGTGTCGTATTCTTTTATATATTTTTTTATAATTATTCACATTTCTATTTGATATTGTAATAAATCGCCTAGAGCGATAAGGAGACGTGTCTTAATAAAATTATAGGGTAAATTTTAACATTCCAATTTCCTATATCCTAATAGTATAAAAATTTTTGCAGCTTTTATTTATAAAATTCAATATTCTCTTGCTACAAGATATAAACCTTTATTATTTTTATCTGTGGCCACGATTTTTATGCTAATCTTAAATAAATAAATTCCTGGTGTATGTCTTTACACCACCTAGCCATATAATCTTTACTCATTATTATGTATGCATGACCAA
Source organism: Clitarchus hookeri (assembly GCA_002778355.1). Taxonomy (NCBI): domain Eukaryota; kingdom Metazoa; phylum Arthropoda; class Insecta; order Phasmatodea; family Phasmatidae; genus Clitarchus; species Clitarchus hookeri. The sequence goes on along the minus strand of NQII01005152.1, from coordinate 96,035 downwards.
AATTTCCCTTCCATACATTTACAACATCTTAATATACGTCACTCACGAAACCAACCCCAATTACTTAGTCCAGCCGGTCATTCCCAGTCTCTGTTCTCCTGATAGATGCACACAACACTCGCTCGTCACTGTGCCATCTCCCTTCGTAGCACGCACTTGGCACTAGTGATCGTTGAAGACTACCGACACAGAGGCACGCCACAGCTTTTATAGCTCTCGCCTGACCTAGAAGGTTAGTTGCACCTCGAGTCACGCCGATGGAGGTGACGACCAGAAAATTCGCGCAATTGCGCCATAGTCTTTGGCTCTTACAGCAGACAGAAGTGACGTCAGATCCGGAGGTGTTATGGCAGTCTGTGTGGAAGTTCCCATCCCCTTCACCGGGTACCGATGTCGTCGTTCTGGACGTTACTACCGCTAGGTCCACCCGGAATGGTGGAAGGGCGGTTGAAGTGTGTGGAGGCGAAGCGGCCGCGCATAACATTATTATACTTGCATATTTAAATTTAACGGAAAAATATTCATGTGGCATATTTTCTTCTATCGCAAAATTCCTTAAGCGCAGTCCATTTTTTGGGAACTAATCATGCACCAAAAAGAAAATGGTAATATAATTTTTTTGTTTTGTTAATAACTAATATAATTATAAATGCGATTATTTTACATTTACAAAGTGACAAAATACATCCAGTGCTTAAAACTCTTGCTAATAAAACAAGGGTACGCGGCTGTTATGTAAACTATCTAGTCAATAAGAACGTCAACTTTATTCGCTAAGAGAATAGTCAAATGCCGAGATCTGACCTTCAAAGATCGTGGTCAGGATACTAGTGTTAAAAACTGACCACGCTAGTGTGATTAGTTGTGCGCTTTTACAGCCTTTTTTTATCCAAAGGATATTAAAGAGAAAGATAATTATTAAACACGACAAAATAAAAAGGTGAATATAATAATACAGTAAAAAAATTGTATAAAAACTTAAAAAAAATTCAAAATTAATATAATAATTCAGCATGAATAAATTATGTACGTCACACGAAGATCGTGCAAAGTTGGTTTAAAAATGTCGAAATCATCGATGGCGATGGAGGTCTTTGCTGAGAGATGGGGGCCATCTTCGTCCTATAGAGAACATGAAGAGAAGGTATTATTTGGATGCCTTCGAGCATTGCTGTTTTAGGGATCTTCAGAGCTCTCGTGGCGATGGAGTTTATGAGCAGACAGTAGGTCTTGTCAGGTGCCGCAGCACTTCAAGTGGCTGTGTGGCTTGTATATGTACAGTCCTATTGGCCGATGGATGAGATGGCTGGCTTGGAGTGATGTTTTGATTTGGAAAAATATATACAGGTTCTTTCAAAACGTTTCATCCGATTTCAAATGACTATATATTTTTAACTGGGAACACATAACCACGCGATAAAGAATAAAAAAACGTCTCTAGCAATAAATTTTTGTTTATAAGTATCATAAATGCTTAATATGACCCCCTGCATACACATGACATACATCTACATGATAGATAAGCTCGTGCCACACATTAGCGAGTATGTCTGGTGTGACAGAAGCCACTGCTATTTTAATGCTGTTTCGAAGTTCATCCATTGTTTTAGGAAGTGGAGTGAGATCGGGCGACCTTGGTGCCTGATGGTGTTATGCCAGATCAGCAGGTCCCTGACTGCCGACCCATCGGTGTGGAAGCTCGTTGTTCAGGAATGCTCAATCTTGCCAGTGCGGTGATGCTTCGACCTGCTGAAAAATGAAATCTGCCTAATCTGCCTGTAACTGCGGGAAAATATAGTTCTGTATAATTTTTTGTTATGAGATTCCCGTGACAGTGCTGTCAGGAAAAAATAATGGACCATAAACCTTTTCTCGGGAAATGGCACAGAACAAATTCACCATAGGGGAGTCTCTCTCATGCTCGACCACGGCATGTGGCTGCTGTGAACCACATATCCGTTCGTTGTGTACCGATCACTGTACCACTGAGATGAAACGTGGTCTCGCCACTGAACAACAAGCGTGAAAGGAAACTGCCATCTTCCATTTCATTTTTGAGAACGACTGTACAAAAGGCCAGACGTCGTTGTTTATCACCTTGGCGTAGGGCGTGTACGAGTTCAATCCTGTATCTTTCCAATTACAAAGGCCATCGTAAAACACACCAGACGGTCGCATGGTGAATGGCTAGCTCTCGGCTCACACGACGAGTACACTTTTGTAGATTTCTTACAAAACTCCCCCGGATGCGCGCAACGTCTTCGTCGGAAACACGGGAGTGACCTGCCGATTTCCCACTACACAAACAAACCTGCTTGTCGAAGCTGCTTGTGCCAACGTTGAATGCTCTGAGCAATAGGGGGGCGCAGTGTCGTACTCTCGCCAAAAATCACTATGCACAGTTGTCACAGTCTTGCAATTGTTAAACTGGAGAACGCAAATGGTCTTCTGTTGTAGGGTCGGCATCCTGCCGCATACTGAAAAGAGATCGCCTACTGGCTACGCACCGTCTATGTATCAGGGTGGCACCTAGCGGCAACCAAGTGAAACGTTTAAATCCTCTCTTAGTGAACGGACATGCTCGCTAAAGTGTGGGGCCCCGGCATTGCTCAACCGAGCACTGAGTTGGCACCCAAGTGATTCAGATCCAATATTGAAAATTTGTGATTTTTGTAATAAAAACTATATTGTTACAGATGCATACAGAAAAGTTCTCTGTTACTTATCTTAAAAGATATAGCCTTTTGAAATCGGATGGATTTTTTTTTTAACATTCTGTGATAATGGGTAGTTTTTTGTCAAATTTACACTAGCTGATAAACCAGATAATCCACAGAGCAGTTTCGTGGCTGTGATGAAGGGCATACCTGACAGGAACCTCAGTGTATTATTCACATAGTACAATACGTATTTACGATGATAAAGGCCAGATGGTGCAACTACAGAGGACGATGGCGAAGCCACGTGCACGAAAGAGCATGAAATATAAGGTGGTGGTTAGGGAACGTGAAATATGAGTGTAATGGCAATAACGGATGTGTTAACAATGTGTTTTTGTAACGGAAACGTAGATCTTTACGGTACCATGTACGGCATCTGTGAAGTTTGACGTCCAGGTACTTAATTAGCCAATGAAGGAGGACGAAATCGAGGTTTGGTGTAAATATGCCTTGTGCTCTAAGTATATTGGGCAAAATATCTCAGGCTTTAACGCACATATGTCTATGGACTCTCTGTGCACACTCGATAGAATTTTTAAAATTTGCAACATCGATTTGAGGAACTATGAGATTATTTTCCTAGCGTGAAAATAAAGACGTCTTGAGATGTAGGTGGAATAGCCGGATTGTTTATGCATGCTATGGATAAAGCAAGTAGATGCATTGCTTCATTAACTCAACTCTTCAGAGTAGTTAAAAATGTTATTTTCAAATCCAACCAATTAAAATAATTATGATTTTATATATAAAGTATTTCGGTTGCTGTGTGTGCTAGACGTCACTCACTTGCAGCGAGGAGGCAGTAGAGTAGAAGTTCGCGCCAAAACTTAGGAACAAGAAACAGTCATGTAACTAAAATAATTTTTGTTAACAAAGTTTTATAATTAAACAATTTCGGATGAAGAAAAGAAAAAAAAATATTATTAACAAATATCTATAAGTTTCAGCAACACCTTACACATCACCACATGAAGTTATCTTCCATTTCCTTAGGCCTGCATTCTCACATTAGGGAATTTTATCGCTGGCTTTTAAGGCGCTCGTCAGGCACAAAAGAGGTTTTCCCTTTTATTTCTCATATTGTCGTGCGAGGCCTTAACTACCGCGTTTTTTATGCTAGCTTATGGACAAATTAAATTCACGTGTTTTCACGCAAATTGTTATTGGTTATTTAATTATAATAGTTTATGGTTATTCTATTTATTTCGTAATGACTGCAAGAACCAAGACACGATGTGAGCTTAATTTGCGTTTGTGTACGATTGCCTCCAGCCTTCATTACACCAGGAGTCCACAAATTAGGAAACGCTTTGTCTACCAACTCTANAGATTAGGAAACGCTTTGTCTACCAACTCTAGCAAGCTAAAGACTCGCCTGAGCTATTAAATTAAAAGCCCTAAGTCGGTCAACGTAATGTGATTCTCGTAAGTGCCTTAAGTTAGTGAGTGAAGAGATTTGGGTGGCTCTTAACAGCGAGGTATTGAGAGCCGATAAAGGTGATTAAGGTGAGTATGGAGCAGCACCGGAATGAAAGAGGGGGAAACAGGAGATCCCCGAGAATACCCGCCGACCAGCAGCATCATCCAGCACGATTCCCACTTGAGAAAATCCAAGTGGCCAGGCCGGGAATTTAACCCGGTTCGCCTTCGTGGGAGGCGAGCAGGTTAACCGCTCAGCCTCCGTGGCCCCTAAGNGAACCAAGACACGATGTGAGCTTAATTTGCGTTTGTGTACGATTGCCTCCAGCCTTCATTACACCAGGAGTCCACAAATTAGGAAACGCTTTGTCTACCAACTCTAGCAAGCTAAAGACTCGCCTGAGCTATTAAATTAAAAGCCCTAAGTCGGTCAACGTAATGTGATTCTCGTAAGTGCCTTAAGTTAGTGAGTGAAGAGATTTGGGCGGCTCTTAACCGCGAGGTATTGAGAGCCGATAAAGGTGATTAAGGTGAGTATGGAGCAGCACCGGAATGAAAGAGGGGGAAACGGGAGATCCCCGAGAATACCCGCCGACCAGCAGCATCGTCCAGCACGATTCCCACTTGCGAAAATCCAAGTGGTCAGGCCGGGAATTTAACCCGGTTCGCCTTGGTGGGAGGCGAGCAGGTTAACCGCTCAGCCTCCGTGGCCCCTAAGTGCCTTAAGGATCTGTCTAAAAGTTAAATTTATTCAGGCAATACACTGATTTAGGTCGCTCAAATATTATTTTTAGTAAACATCCAGATATCTTCGGTTATTATTCGTTATTTCCTTCGATAAAACAAAAGTTAAATTGTCAAATTTCACCCTATTAACCACATCTAAAAAAAAAAAATTGAACACAACAGACGACAAGAACAACATTTATTAAGTCCTCTCCTTGATTAGAAATTTTTATAAGTATTTTAATTGCGATTTTTGTGGCGTAAAAAATTTTCCCATTGCAACTAGCTAGAAACATTGTATAATTATTCTGTAAGTCACTTGGAGACAGTATTTAATGNAAAAAATTTTCCCATTGCAACTAGCTAGAAACATTGTATAATTATTCTGTAAGTCACTTGGAGACAGTATTTAATGTGTCCATATTCGTAACACAGTTTGGCGGCAGGAAGGTCACTTGCAACACAATATCAAATTGTAAATAAACATGATCATTACAGAAGGTCACTTGCGTAACAAGTATTGCTTACGTAAATATGAAAGATTATATAAGAAATCTCATGCTATTTGTACACTTCATTTTATTTCTATCCATCAAATTAAATAGTTTTCAAACAAATACATGGAACATTTAAGTAGTAGTAAGTCACAATGTAGAGTCAAATTATGATGGTAAAAAAAAGGATCGTTGATTTTAATAGCGAATTGGTGTTTACCGAAAACTCAATCAGTTATATGAGTTATTTCAGTAAATAAAAGCGTGCAAAAATGAAACTGGGAATAGGGGCCGCTTCACGGGACGTTTTGAGGTTGGGTACGTGTGCACTGAAAAAAGTTGTATTTGTACAAGGCATTGTTTGCCAACTTGTTGTCAAAGATATGACTGTAACACTACAAATAATGTAAACTAAATTTCTCAAATCTTAGCGGGGAATGTGTGAATCTAATGTTGAGTTCTAACTAGCAAGTGATGTAGACATAATGTTTATTATAAATATTGAACTACGTAAACATATTTGTATCTTTTCTAAAATAATGTGTCTTAAATAAACAATATTTCAGTTGTAGTGTTACAAGAAAATTTTTGNTTTCAGTTGTAGTGTTACAAGAAAATTTTTGGTAACTAGTTTCCTAGGAATTGTTTGTAACAAGCACAGAAATGTTTCACTGCGTGGTCCGCGAGGCCAGCTAATGGAGATGCGGGCGTAAGCATGTGAGCGACCCACGACGAGGGTGTGGTTCACCTACCGTCCACAAGGTGACTCTGTCGTCCCTACACTGCCAAAGTAAGTGCATGTATCATCGACAGACGCAGCACGCGTGGAATGTCTCAACGGGTGTTGCAGAATCTCATAACGTCATCGTCATGTTCGCGTTGAGGTTGGCGGCAGTCGCTTTGAGCAATTCTTGTAAGGTACAAATTAATACGTTAATACTGGCCTGTCAATGGAATGGTCCTGCACAGTACTACCTGTCAATAGCGTACACGTGCAACCAATCCGGACACCTGTATTCATGTTAGACATATTTAAGCACATACTTCTGTTCTGTGGTGCAGCCCCTATTCCCGTTTTCATTTTTGAACGCTTTTAATGAGACGTCCTTAATACTGCTAGCTGGTGAACAAGTGGTATTCACTAAGATGAAGTAACTTAGACAGTGAGATTCAACAGAAATTACGGTAAATCACAAGTAAATTAATGAAATTTAAACTTTTTAGCCTCAGTGATCTTACAGAAATAATTGGAACACTTTTGCCGCACTTTTGCAGTAAAGTTGTTTTGATCCATAAGATTCCTCCACGGCTTCTTATAAGTGTATGTACACGAAATAAAGCAATATGAATAGAGGAAAATCAAAGAATTTTAACTAGACAAGGGCTAAACGTGAACATTTCTATATAGGTAATTTATTCCCGTGCCAGGAAAAGGAGAATTTCTTTATGTACTGGGTGGTTCTCGTGGGCCCAGAGCTATAACAGCCTCTTAACAAATCCTCAGTCAATTATTACGTGGTACTATAGAGTAAAATCCATTATATAATTAATTTTTTACACACAGTATAGCACATCTCCAATTATTCAGTCTCGATTCTTTGTATATTGCCCTGAAAGGTGTTAGACAGATAAATTTAACGTCTACATATTCCTCTTATAAACCACCGAGGGATTATTTCGGCTTAACCAAAAGAAAGTTTCGATCAAATCAGAAACATATAATCTCGCTGAACCAATTGATCTTCGTATAACAAAATCCATTTGTTGCTATCGAAGACTATGTAAAATATACTTGCCTATCTTGAAACGTTATAAACAGCTATAATATGAAAAGTGTAAGGCGCTACGCGAATTAGGTGGTAGGAACGAACCGAATAAAATCAAGTTATACATGTCCTCAAAATACCATACAGTTTACGTTAGTAAATCATTATGTCTGAACGCATTTTGTCACCCTATTTTTATACAAAACATTTCGAGCGAGATCCAGTGCATCACCTGACTGATAACACAATAACCCTGCACTACTACACAAAGTTTCTGGCAAATCTAATAATATTATATAAAAAATACTTTCATTATTCCCTAAGTATCAAACCCGACTGCAATTTTTGGAAAATTCTCAATTTACCATACTATAATTTTCATTTAAAAGTTAACTTTCTTTCCGTTATTTATTTGATGCAGTCAGAACCGAACTTCGTTAGTTATTGGTGGCAATAAAGAGCAAATTTCATTTAACACAACCAGAGGAAAAATTTTGGAGTATTACAACCGCATGTCTATCATTATCCAATGCACCCATTATTTTACCCCTTACATAGTTTTATATATTTGTCCCGAATTTTAGGTAAATAAATAATGGTAACAAAAAAAAAACAGATTCTTATTTTATTTTCATATATGTCGCGTTGTCAATGAATTTAGTGTTTGGTGTGCAAAAANCAAAAAAAAAACAGATTCTTATTTTATTTTCATATATGTCGCGTTGTCAATGAATTTAGTGTTTGGTGTGCAAAAATTATGATTTATTATTTAATTTGTACTTGCTTAAGTTATTACAGACTTTTCATTTAAAACATTTTACATATCCCATTTGTTCAATGAGCCTCTAAAATCCGAACCAATATAAAAGTGTCAGGACGCTTTAAGCGGCTTTTAAAAACACGACTGGCCGTTCAGAACGGGACATATGGCCTGCCTACAGGAATACATTAAGAAACTGTTGAAGTGCTTATCATTTAGCCCAGTTTTAAGATATAATATCGTCGGGCGTGGAACTTTTTCATCGCACAGCTAGTAATACACGTTGTATACAAAATTTCACGTATGAATCTCCAAATTGATTGAGATAAATTCTTATGTAAAGAAATTATCTTACTGATATTGCTATCGCTTGATAGCAATATGCTTTTTAACAGCTCCGCTTTGCCAAACGAAAACACCAGTGGCTAGTTTCCCTAATCGATCGGCTGTAGCCATTTACTGGTTAGGTAGTCTTGCCAACTAATTGTATGTGGCTAACAATTATGAATTGTGAGAATTAAAAAGCACTGCCTCGCGATTACATTTCAGGAAAAACAGTTTTCAGGCTTAGCCAAGCCGGCTTTGCTAAAACTATATTTTAGGCGCATACTATAGTTTCTTGCACTAGAGATAAATCTTACGATCTAATAATGTTCATTGTGAAATCAGAAAAAAACCTACTTCTGGCACACTGTTATATAAACTATGTTTTAAATTACAAGACTTTCACATAATTCGAATTTTTTAATTTTATTTTATTTTCACATTTGCTAATTTTTAAAAAATCTGATTCTCACGTGTAAGTATAAATTTTCCTTTATTTTCGTATTAACTAATTAATTCATTTTTTAAAAAATTTTTAATGATCCAATAAATGTATTGCTATCACACATCTAGATATTTAGAAGGCCAACTTCCTCTAAGGAAATTTTTAAAACCTTTAAATATTTTCATTAATTTTACGTGATCTCCTTGTATTTACGGCAAAAGCAGTTTTCATAACGGTTATTTACTGGACGAAAAAAATTCAGCTATAACAACCCGGAAATATTTTACTTCGTTGGTATATTTCACGTAGAGAATTCATATGATTAGCAACCTAAACAAAAATAAAAAGTTATTTTTTATCAGCACTGGATAAAATACTACTCATACACAGAGCATGGTGNACAAAATACTACACATACACAGAGCATGGTGAGTTTCGGAGAATATGATAAATTCTTCGGCGTTCCACTTGAAAAGAATTCTAATACCATCACAATATCAGCAACCTTTCTCGGATGAGAAAAATTTGCAACATATACTTGAGGAACGCCGGATTCTTTGTCCGTGCGCTATGGATAAAACAAGTAGGAGCAATGCTTCATTAACTCAGCTGCGTATACTCGTCAAGATATCATTTCTTAATTCAAACTATTAAAAAAATTTTTAATATTATTTATCAAAAATATTTTGTTGCCCGTGCACGCAAGTCGTTATACTCTTTAGGCAAGGAGGCGCCACAGTGTAAGTTCGCGCCAAAACACAGGAACGAGAAACCATTACGTAAATAAAATAATTTTCATAATAAAATATTTGTATTAAATGATTTGTGGAACCCACCATAAGCATGTGGTTCCCGTCGTTTTTGTGTGTATAACCATGCAACGTAAAAGAACACAGAAATTTTTTTTTTCAGATATATATAATGAACAGAACTGAAGTAGCTATATTATCAGAAATATGTTACACACAAAAACTGGCGTGATTAGTTATCTGCATCTCTTACACGTGCTTATTAGACCAGTTGCTAAGCATTACAGTATTTTAATCTTGAAGGAAATCACTTAAGTTCGCAACAATTGTTCCACCAAAATTCACTGACGTACAAAACTCTCAAAAAAAAAATAAACTAAACTTACTTGCTCTTGGTGTACCGCGTGTTGCCTATCTGATGGCGCTCTCTTCTGGGGGCGCAGGAGCGTTCAGAAGCGACCGCACTTAAGCACCGCACAAGCTGCACTGGCCGGCATGGTCACGAGTGGGAGAACCCCCCATGAACGTGTCCTCAACAAACTGGTTTCAAAAATGCCGCCTTCTCATAACTCCGGTTCCTGCAGTATGTTCAAGGTCAGTGCCTAGATCATTGCAAACAACGTTCACTTTTCCTTCCCTCTCTCTCTCTCTCTCTCTCTTGTTTTCTCGCCTTCTCTCTTTCTCTTTTGTGGTCGGGTGCTTTAGGAAAGTTTTCGTATAAGTAGTGGGATGCGCGCTGATATCGTCCGCATCATGGTTTGCAGCCGCTGTTGGCGTTTTGTCTGCGTCACGCGCTCTGGGATATCTCCTTCGAAATCAATCTTTTTTATTTTGTTTAAACAGTTTATTTTGATTTTATACACGATGGAGCTTTTTAAATCAGTCTAACTCCTTAGCGTAAATATAAAAATAAAAATGTTTCCATCCATTTTATAGCACAATATGCACAAAAAGGCGGACATTTCCACACAAAACTCATTAAAACCTCAAGAATGAAACTGATGTTTAGAATACAAACGAGAATTAAACATATTATTTGGTTATTCATTTCCGTGTCTTTCGGCTACTCGGGATGTGGCATTCATACACTTAAAAATGAAACCCAGCCAGAATATTACAGGAATCGAAACTAGGATCTAAAACGTAAAATACGACTCTAGGATATACGAGTAAAACGTAAAATATCACTCTACTCTATTAACCCTATTTCCTGTATTCGAATTCAAAGAGAAAAATCTTCCAATACTAATTTGTTCGCAACCCTAGAAAATTTAATGGATTAAGTAAATAATGTGTTTATCCAATAATTACTTTATAATTATCGCAACATAAATTATTTTAACTTGTCTTTAAATACTACGATAAAATATGTGAATATCTTTCATAATATATAAAAGTTATTATTTCTGACGTTTATTTTATACAGGGAAAGTACCATAATATATTTAATTATAATTAAAAACCAGCGTTTTACGATGGATTAAAACGTATAATTATGAAATAAATAGAATGAAACTGCTAATTTTTTGGAATCAGATACAGGTAAAATTACATGTATTGCTAGAAAAATCTTAATGAGACTGTGTTATTATGAAACTATGATGTAATTTAAAAACAAAAATTGAAACTCTAATTACAGTAATTTATCCATAATGAGATGCAGACAACTCTCTTGATGATATCCAAACAGTTTTATTAAATTAAATGGAATATTTTCAAGTCTCGTTTCTTTTAATACAGATTTATTGCAAAAATACCATTGGAAGAGAATTATTCCTGATTTTATACTGGCCAATGAGTTTTATTTACGATGTTATATTAATTTAATCATGCTAATTATGGGTTTTAATATGAATTAATTATAGGTTTTATTATGATTATAGAGTTCATTACAGTATATCAAAATTATATTACGTCAAGTATCCCATAATGTAGACAATCTTTAAGAATAAAATTAATGTGTGTTTAGAAATATATGAAACATAATTAATTATTAACTTTCATAATACACGCACTTAAATTTGGCAGAAAATTTAAGCATACCAGTTTGCTATATTTTAATAGTAAAAGTATTTATTGATTTATAAATGTCAGCGCATCACAATAATAGTTATAAAGAATAATGAACACATATAACCTTAAAAAATAAATAAAATAAACAATAAATATATAAGTTGTCAATAAAAGAAGTAAGAATAGAGATGTCAATGTATGAAGGTGAAATTCAATTTACTTAATATAAAGAGTCTTCTACAATATATTACATATTTTACATGTGAATACTAAAATTCAATACGCTGGAAAATATACTGCACAATTACTTTTCGACATGTCAAAGAAAGATAAACAAGATAATAAGAGAGACTGTAAAACCCTTCTACCAAAGAAAAATAGCTAAAATATAAGTGTTTTTTGCTGCAGAATTATTTTACGTCTGTGAAAATGATTTTAATTAAGTACCGCTTTCCTTAGCCAAACATTTAGTTTAATGAAATGTCAAATTATCACTTAATTGTCTGGTAATAATAATAACTAATACACATCAAGAAAATATTTGCAAAGAATGTAAGGAAAACTAATTTATTAAATATATTTGTGAATATTTATAAAATCAGTAGCGACTGCTACAGCGTTGCACACAGCTATTGAAATAAATTATATAAGAATACCACTTTCTTGCCAGTATAAGTTCTTACTTTGTGAGGTTACGATGCTCTTGCCTATTTATTAAAAATTCTGGAAATGATTAGAATTTGAATTACGCTGCATTTAAGAAAAGTAGGTTAAGAAAACTACAGTTGTGTCAGAATTAATGGTTTTAATTTTACATGCAATTAAATTTCTTTATTCTTATATACATAAAATAAATTAAATATAAATATTAAAACATGATAATTTAAGGAAACGTCTAATTGTTCTAAGTATAAGCCATCCGTTTTCCTAACTAAGAAAAACGTTAGTCCATACAATTATGTTAATTATAAAAAATGTATAACAATTTGTAATTTTTAAATGCAAATAATATTAAATTCTCAAGTGCAATAGTATCATAAATATTTGAAAATTTTTGAGATAGGTGATGAAGAATATAAACTGGCTTCATCATGGTCGTTTATTGCTCTTAGCTTATCATGATACACAATGATAAAACTGGCAAAAGTATAATTTCCTATATAAATGTTAGTTATTAATTTTTAAAAAAAGTTAAAATATATAGTGGGCTCGCTGTGAAATACATGGAATAGATAATAACATTCAGAAAAAAACTATTTAATAAATTGACAAATTACTGCTTGTAATTTTATAGTGAATTAAAATTCACCATGTAATAGATTTTTCATTCAAAAAAGCACTTATATTTAAAGGTTTATGAATAACAAGCTTAACGTGTGCAAAATTAGGAGAATATGCATATATATGAGTAACAGATTCATATATGTGTATGATTTAGTTATTTATGTGACGATCAAAAAGATATATCTTTAGGTACAGTCCACAGGAAAGAAAAAAAATTGAGTAACCTTAGAAAAAATATTAAATACTTGTGGAACGTTGTCGGGGGTTGCCTGGCAGCACATCGTCAGCCACCAACAATGACACTATAGCTGTGATGACGATGCTGTAACACGAACGGTATGTCGTTCAATACCGAAACATGAAACAAGTGCTCGAACATAAATTCCAGCTTGTCGAAATTCACTGCGCGTTTTAAGGCAAGCAGGGTATGTGACTTAATCCATACATCGACATAAACATTGAGAAATGCCAGATGGTTGCAAAATATTTTAAGAAGGAATTTAACTGACAAGCAATTAAACTTTCGGCTAATTATTGGAACCATACCAAGCATCCATGAGAAGGAACAAACTATACCAGCTTAAAATACGAAACAACCATGAAAATCAACCACACTCCCAAAAGATACGAAAACACTTCGCTACAGAAAAAATCACCGGACATTTGACTCCATCATCACACCTGTCACATGTGCGGTATCGGATAGGTATATTTTGCACCATGTCGCAAGCCACGTCATGAAGCTATATATGACGAGAGTCGGTCGGCAATGGGAGAATAACTTCTACGCCACAAGAAAAGCATGAGACCTCATTGGTGAAGATGGTGGCGACGCCTTTGTCTTCAGATTTGTCGATACGTAGGTGAGGCCTCCTTTTTTTTTTTGTGGTTGAGAAGTTATTAATAGCCAATAGTTTTAAAATACAAATTAACTAATAGAGTGATAGAGTGGAGAGATTTGGGTGACTCATACCATAGAGTTCTAGTGAGCCGATGAGGGTGAAGCCAGGTGAATATGGAAAAACGCCGGAAAGCAAGGGCGAGGGAAACGGGTGATCTCCGAGAAAACCCGCCAACCAGCGGCATCTTCCGGCACGATTCCCAATTGCGAAAATCCGGTAACGACCTCTATGGGAATCTAACCAGGTTCACCTAGGTGAGAGGCGAGTAGTCTGACCACTAAACCACCAATGCTCCAAAAAAATTAACAATAATTAGTGTTTCCTGCGTGCAGTGAAACTTTGATGATGTCACAATGCAACCGCTGGAAATTCATACTGAAACGAAGAACCTAACCCACTCAATCTGTACTGCCAACACACCATTGGCATCTCTGTAAGGGTTACGTCTGTCTGGCAGTTGAACTGCGTTGCAAAGTGCTTGAAACATTTTTTTTTTTTACGAAACTAGTAAACGCGCCCCCAATATGTTCCGAATCTCAAGACCTCGTTGTTCAGAGCCGACTAAATCTCTCAACTCAATCCAATATGTTTACTTACGAAAAGACATCGTACCCAAGACGAGGATGGAATGGTACTTAAATGTTACCACGCATTCTGTAAATACTGTTCCGGAGCCCCCCTCCCACTGATACAGTTAAAAACGGCCTTTTCTGACTGCCATATCTTAAAACATACCAGCCGGACACGATCCAAACTACGATAGGAACCTGTATTAAAATTTGCTACAGAGCTTTCATCAGTAATTCTATATATTCAGATTGTTAGTAGCAAATTGTACAAAGGTTTTGGTAGTTAAGGATGTATATTTTGCCTGGAAAAATATTGCCATACAATAACTGAAGTTTTTAAGGTTTTCTGTCAGACGCTCTCTCTGGTCTATCACCATTACAAAATCTCACATATATCGAGTGGGAAGAACATATTTTAAATCATTTAAGCAACGGTGCATGTAACTTCCTGTGCTCTTTAAGAAGCTAGAATTAGCTTACGAGTAATTCTGGGAACTATGCGAGTTCAAGCGGTGCTATAACAGTCATTGAACACTTGTACGCTCTTTTTACTGTTATTGATGGGCAGCACGTTTCGTGGCACATCTTATAGGAATGTGAATCAATAATATGGTCCGATCACGGTTTATTCCACTGAAGACCTGCTAAAGTTCTATTTCTAGGATATTCCTCCNAGAATCAATAATATGGTCCGATCACGGTTTATTCCACTGAAGACCTGCTAAAGTTCTATTTCTAGGATATTCCTCCGCCGCATGCAGACTAAGCTTAACTACGTCTAGGAAATTTCGCCATATGGACAACGCACCGCATATGTGGGCATTCAGTGAAATAAATTTTTGCTTTAGAACTTTTTTTTACTAGGCATTACCGAAAAACGTATTTACTCCACGTTTTGTTATTCACATTAATTATAAGTGAAAAATTTCAATTTATAGATCAAATTTAAGTGAAAGTTCAATTTAACCAAAAATAAGATACTTTTTTTTAACACAAGTATAGAACGCTTGTGATTCACGGCATATTTAGGAAACAACCAAACACGTCAACATGGGGTACTATTTTAAAGGTTTTATTTCAAAAAGTGTGAAGAAATCGTGAATAGACTGTACGCATGTAGAACAAAAACGCACTAAAAATGCTATTTTCTTGGTGACCAAACATTTTTTATTCTGAACACAAATTTTTTTTCCGAAAAATATTTGGTGGGACCAAGATTTTTATAGTTTAGCTATATACAGGAGCAAACACAAAAGGTTCACCGTCTTGTCGAGAACAGGATCCGGGAAAGAATCAGCCAGTGTCTTTATTTAAGAATGACTGATCGTCTGAAAGGGTTTCGGATACCCCTTGAAACCGAAACCAGAGGATGGCTAGACAAGTGGTCAAATACGCGTATTCTCAAATGCGATTTCAGTGTGTTGCCACTACGCTATCTCGTTCGTGGTTGCAGCTTTTTACTTTAGCATGTACATACCACAAATCTAACAAGTGGCATGCATGCAGAAGCCTTAACGCTCGACAATGCGGGAGTTTTAATTTCGGGAATCATTTATGTGTAACACTTGCTTGTAGTAAAGAGATCACAGGATATCTTTACTACTCCCATTTCTTAAGAATATGCCTCAAAAATTTGTTCTTCACATGATGCAAGGCGACAAACACTTGAAAATATGGCGTTGTGGCCAGAGAGGTGACCACTTACAATACGTCAGCGCGCATGCGCAGAATATAATGGCTGTAGGTTTGCAGTCGCAGCAAAATGTTTTACTCTAAAAAACGAATGACAGTGGTGCAAACTAAACATTTGGTGGCAGCCAAAAAACATTTTTTCTATAAATATGTTTGTTGATGAGTTGTTCATTGCTTTATTTATTACTTGCCAATCGACGTTTTATTGTTNATTTTTTCTATAAATATGTTTGTTGATGAGTTGTTCATTGCTTTATTTATTACTTGCCAATCGACGTTTTATTGTTCACCACAATCTGTTTTTCGCCAGTAACAAAATTTCGCCTGGGAAAGCAGCAAACAAGTAGTTTTTTTTTAATCTTTAACATACAGGTCTTGAGAGGCGATGAGGGTGAAACGAGCTGAGTATGGAGGAGCGCAAGAATGCACGGACGGGGTAAACGGGAGATCCCCGAGAAAACCCGGTGACCAGCGGCATCATCCAGGAGCGACACCNATTTTTTCTATAAATATGTTTGTTGATGAGTTGTTCATTGCTTTATTTATTACTTGCCAATCGACGTTTTATTGTTTACCACAATCTGTTTTTCGCCAGTAACAAAATTTCGCCTGGGAAAGCAGCAAACAAGTAGTTTTTTTTTTAATCTTTAACATACAGGTCTTGAGAGGCGATGAGGGTGAAACGAGCTGAGTATGGAGGAGCGCCAGAATGCACGGACGGGGTAAACGGGAGATCCCCGAGAAAACCCGGTGACCAGCGGCATCATCCAGGAGCGACACCACCGGGAATCGAACCCAGTTCGTCTAGGCGGGAGGCGGGTAGTCTAAACAATACACCACCGCGACCCTTGTTGGATGAGTGTCAACCGACAAGGGTGGGGGTTTTTTTTTTTCATTTTTGTTCATATCGATTAGACTTACCACTTCCACGACGTGGATCCAACAGACGCCCTTTGTAACAAATTGGTGAACACACGCAGGTGGCACACACACACACACACACACGAATCTATGTGACACTCGGTTAAAGCCAGCTAGTTTTTCTGTTATTCTCCGCCGTGATAGAGTGGCCCGTTTTGTACAGCTGTGCTGCCCACCGGCTCTGCAGAGACGTGTCTTGCTGGCAGGCACGCACGATAACCAACTGAGGACGCCAGCTCTCAGCGTACGTTCGCGAGCGATCTCCCTCCAGGATGTCTCAACGCCGGTAGCTACTCGCTAGTCATCTTGGAGGCACGCGCGGCCTTCGAATTGAAGAGGAATAAACACTTGGCTGTGTTTTGAACTGGGCGTCGCTGAGTCACGCCGCCTTATAGCTCGCGTACGGAAAGACGTTCCCTACCAATGAGATGGAGGGAAAACTTATACTCTACTTATACCGGATGTGATCAGGCTTGTATTTTTGAACTTTTTACTACTTATTGCCAGAAAATTTGTAAGAAGTACGTTATCGTGGGACAGTTTGAAGCTTTGAGTTTCTCACCTTCTTCTAGCGCCTCGGGAAAGAAAATGCGCATACGTTGAATTGAATTTGTCAAAACTTGAATTTAATAACATTCATTCAAAGAGGGTTGCTACAAAAATCAAACTTGTTAGGTCAAGATACCAAATGGCTGTCAAACACAAATTAATTTTTTTTTTCTAATTATCTCTAAAAAGTATAAAACAAAATCGCTTATCTGCCTCTGTCTGTGTATTCACTTAGTACTTCTAAACTACTTAATGGATTTTGATGGAGTTTTCAACATAATTTAGAGAATTTCTTTAGAAAAGTTTTGGTGTATAATACATTCATATATAATATAAACATAGTAGATAAATGTTGACGTTTGTCGTAAAAACCCCGTTATCCGGGCGCTTACATGGCCTGCGCTGACTAAACCATAAGAGACACATCAAATTAATGTACTACAGAATTGTAGCTCTCAAAAAGGTCTACAGAAACGTCCACGATAGCATATGTTTATCTTTCAAGGATGACCCACAGTAACAATTTTTGTCTCTCATAGTATCGCTGTAAAAACTCGGTCGGTTCGCTAGTCGTGTATATATCGCAGGGAGATGATAAAACAGGAAATTTGATCAAATCTCTAAGGTAGACGATCAATTCACGGAAGAAGTTAAAATGACAACTCTGTGGGGTGATTTCCCTAAAGAAAGTAAGTGATTTGATCAAGTCCCCTAACTGTTTTAGTGAAAAGATGAAATAAAGAAGTCAGGACTCGCCCAAAGCGTATCCATAAATTACGCACCGTGGCCGAGCCCCAGCGCCAGCAGGAAGGTTCACTACTGGTGTTATGGTCATTTCAAGGCTCACGGGCAATTTTATATAGGTAGTGAGGCTGCCAGCTTCATGTATAACATCTTTTCACTAAAACAGTTAATGGACTTGATCAAATCACTTACTTTCTTTAAGAAAATCACCCCACAGAGTTGTCATTTTAACATCTTCCGTGAATTGATCATCTAGCTTAGGGATTTGATCAAATCTCCGGTTTTATCATGTCCCTGTGACATATATACTGAACTAACGCACAATACGGCGGATAACCGAAAAACGATATCCCGTATATCAATATCGTACATGGAAAGGTGGGTGAAAAATGAACTTATTTTGAAGTAAATAGTATTATGTGTGATCATCATAAATGAAATAAATCGTAAGTAACAGCAAAACTTATTTATATTCATTTAATTAATATTTTCTTGGGAACTATTAGTGGCGTAGTAATATCATCCTTAAAAAGTAACATTTTCAGATTTTGAAAAAAAAATTGAAAGCAGAGTTATATGTTATATTAATGACTGGCGTTCTTTTACATTTCTTTTGTTTTATTTAAGTAATGACCGCACAAATGCGTCGTTAGGGGTGGTAAAAAAACTAATTGCTGACTTCTGAACTGCCGTCTACATATTTCACAGCGATGAACTGATTATAATATAACCGAGTCAGTATCAATCACAATTCTGGCATCTCTAATGTTAGCAAATTGTGGCCAAAATTCACGCACAATTTCGGCAAGTAAGTTCTTCAAAACGTGTATAATGGCGTATACCTTCTATGTAAATGCTACAAACAAGCTGTAAAACTGGCTATGGATGTCTTGCGAGTGAACCCTGCTCGAAGTAATTGACATGAAAGATAAAAATCCACTTACGTTGCCCACAGTAGATACGGAAAAATTACAGTAAGACAAGTTTTATCGTTCTTTTTACAAGTGTGAAAGGCCACGCTTATAGCAGGTTCCATGGTGTAATGGTTAGCACTCTGGACTTTGAATCCAGCGATCCGAGTTCAAATCTCGGTGGAACCTTAAATTTTAGAACTTTCCGAAATTAAATTATGAAAAATGCAACACGAATTAGGTCGTTTCTGCTTCTCGTGAAGTGTGAGTCACGTACATAAGTTAACCCTAGTAAATAATTTGTAATAAATTCGTTTTTTCTTGCGAGTATTTTATCACGAAAAATTATGTTAGCAAAACTGGCAGACGCCATGACACAAAAAGGAGTCGGGGAAAGAGCAAACAGGTTGCGTAATGTAAGTTTATGTCAGCGAAAGTTATATTAAATGTAATTTGTGTAAGACGGCTGTTCTGGTGAGAGTTATAAGTTATTTTTAGCGACGATTTTAACAACAGAGATAAGAAATAATTGATAATAAAGTTCCCGAATAGCACTCAGAGGTTTGCCAGCAAAGTATTCTTTTTTTGTTCAAAGAGTGCCTATAATAGTAAAATATATCATTTAACATTCACGGCGATAAGCTGAAATACGACTTCAAATAGCTAGCACAACAAAGCCAAATTTTGTGCAGGGCCTACACAAGAGAAATTATTAAGTTCTTTGATGTGGCTAAACAATTTTCACTCCAAAGCTAATGTTTATCTCTTTGATTTTAATTTTCTTCTAATGTAATTTCGATATTGAAACTGAAGACACGCCTGCATTTTGTTGCGTAAACAGCCTTGCTTCTAAGCCAATCTGCTGTGATGCGAGCGTGGCAGTTCTAGATTAAGTTTGGCACAGGTTATTCAAGAACAGCTCTAGAGTATTTCCTGAACCACTATGATTCATGTTGACGTGGGAGCTTATGGAATCTCGAACACTATTTAAATCGTGCGAGAAGATATTATAAAGATTAATATAGCGTTAAAGCTAAGTAAATACAAATAGGGAAATAAAAAAATACTTTAAAATTTACGAAATTTTTATATCAGCAAATAAAATCATGAAGCCTATTTAAAGTAAAAGGTCACATTAACGATTTTAAATACTCTAACAGGACGAAGAGTAAAGTAGGTGTATAAGAAAATTCAATACCACCTTAAAGACGAAACTAATTTAAAAACAATGATATATTTCCCAATATAAAACTTAAGGATAAAATACTGGATAAGGTAAAGGCAACATTTGAAACAGTAATTATATTTTACATTTTTATTTCGCGTACTTGGATACATCAATAATAAAATGCGCTGCCAAAATAGTTTTTCCCAACATCAATCAAAATCATAAGGCACGCATATGCAACCAATAAAAAAGGTAGAAAATGTGATATCAACGAAAAAGTTAGCTAAAGAACCCCAAATGCATTCTAGGGAGTACCGTGGCTCTCAAGTAGAACACAATATACACATTGTCAAATAACTCTGTTGTTAAGGGCGCTTCCCAAGTTAGAACACAATACAGCGTACACTTAACAAATAATAAGACTAAGAGAGATAGCATGTCTAGGGCTGGGGTCAGTAGAGGAATTAGCCTGTTCACACTGTTTAGGCTACGCGCATTGTCCAAATCAGGTCGAAATTTCTGTGAACAAACAATTCCACTACTCTATTTCTCTTATATACAGATAAAATATTTTAAATCTCACATGTAAAGAGGGATTTCCATCGTTTATCCCGGTGGTTGTAGGATTATGTGTCCGTATCAACAGAATGTACACTCTCGCGATTGACGCGAACAGACGAATAGATTCAATAAAATGTCACTTCATCTGCGTATTGTCCCAGTTTCCGCTCCTCGATTATTTGTCAGGCAATTGTATTTACAGGAAATGCTGCTTATTCAAAAACGTGCTGTCAATCAATGCCAAGGTAAGAGAATTTGCTACGACATAGTTATTCGAGCGTAGAAGCTTTTATTATTTNGTCAATCAATGCCAAGGTAAGAGAATTTGCTACGACAAAGGGTGCCGCTTACCTGGTCCTTGAATTGCGTTGCAAAGGGTTGAAATACTCGTATTTATTATTACATACCCTATAATTTTCATATCAACGAAAATGTACGGTGCATTTTACTCGCATGTCTACTCTTTTGACTGTTTTTTTTTTCATCCGAAGGAAGTGTAGCGTAATTACAGTTTGATAAGCCTGCACAAGTGGTGCACGCGTATAGCACAAAGAAACGTAGCCGTAAAATAAATCGTTCGTCATGGCAGTGCAATACGTTCGTCATCGAAGGGCAATACTGTCGTCATCGAAGTTCAATATGTTTGTTCGTAATTAGGAGGCTACTTTTCTCGCATAAATTAGCAAAATGTCCAGTAGGCTATTTATTTCAAGTGTGTACATTATTTTGAATAAAATGATGACAAATGTCACAAATTATTTATTGATTATAGTCGTTGCGGATTGATACTCTCTTTTTTGGGGTTACACCATGCTCACACACAAAGAAGTTTAAACTATTAGACATATATTTTTACAGAACATATTAAATTTAAAAGGCGGTTTTGTAAATATTTTTAGTGGCATTGCATTCCTTAAAAAATTTATTACAGTCTGTTTTGTGGCTGTAAGGTTATTTGGGGGAACCTACAGGCATATATTAATAGTCTACTGATCGTACTGGTTTATCTCTCCAAGGAAATAAGTCTTAAAATAACCGTCCACATTTCAGTACCCGAACTACACATTCATCTGCCAATATGTTTAGTTAGCCTACACACTTTGTTTACATTTTAATTCCTGTAATCACCAAAATGAAAATAGCACATCTTTGAAGATCATTTGGCTAACTAACAGGGAATTAGGCATGCAACACTTGAATTCGGATGTCATTACTTCCGTGAATGAACTTATTGCTGTTACGGGTGCGCAGACTAATAGTGTTGGGACTTGTGGGCTTTGGAAACATCTCAATAATTTGAAAACATTAAAGACCTGAACCTTAGAAATCTTTGAAAGCTTTTTGATTGATGAATTTCAGTGTCTGTAAATGAATTACAGAACGGAAATTTTTAGTGCCATACTGGTACGCCCGTCCCAATCGTTTAACGACTTTCAAAGCAATTTAGATTGAGTAGTGTTTCAGATTAAGCTATAGAATTGACATCTTCTGTCATGCAATGATTGTGAAGATGAGAAGTCCCACCATATGTATATTGAAGGGCCTCCCGAATTTTGGAAAGGCTACAGAACAAACTGAATGAAATTCATGCGGTATTCGACGAGTGTCTGTGGACAGCATGGGCTGTGGTTTGTACGCATGTCTTTTAGGAGGCCATCTGTACTACGTATTCGCTTTTACTCGCGTCATTTTTTCAGCAGTATCCTAAAAATCGACTAAAGATTAGGTAGACGGATTCTTTGTCTTTTGCGCATCTAATCAACATTGATATACCTGAAAACCAATACAACTGTCAAAGTCACATGGTAAAACGTAATAAAAATGCTTGTTTATAGCTCAATTGTCTAAATACAAGAACTTTTATATTAATAAGATACTTTTATCGATTTAAATTTAATCATAAAGCATTACCAATTCGTAAGAGAAAGTATAACAACATCATATACCAACATCTCAAAGCACGTGTTTACATAAACAGTGTTCTAACCTAATATCCTCTCCACGTGTGTTATGATAGTCGTGTTGGCAGAAAAGCAGTCCAATGCCAAGACACGGAGACTGGTTTTGCGCAACCAGCTATATTGCCCTACCGCATATCCACTCTACGATCCCAACGCAACAGGATACCATAGCTAACCTTGTATAATTGGTTAACAAGTAGCACGTTTTCACACGCGCATGCACAGTAGCTATGGTTTATACTGTCCACAGCCTTAAGATACTCGAGTCTTTCAAGGAAGAAAGTTATCTTGAACTCCCGAAGTCATCTCTCTACAGATCGAGTCCACCGCGTCTAAAGCACAGTTCACGTAGGCCTATAAAAATACGTGTACGTAATGAACGTGTACGTATCGAAATGAAGGAATGCATTCTTACGAAACGGTTCATGGTGATCGTATACGTGCCGTGTAGGAACATCCTCGACGTTTAAGCGTGTACGAGATGGCAATATTTTATTTCGTGTCGTGCACGAAAGGCCTTCAGTCAATAGAACTGCAGGAGAAAAGAATACGATTAAATTTANGATATTTTATTTCGTGTCGTGCACGAAAGGCCTTCAGTCAATAGAACTGCAGGAGAAAAGAATACGATTAAATTTACCTATACTCATTCGATAAAAATAAATGTCTAAATTTATGTTATTTGCTCATAAATCACTACCTCACTAAAATCAAGTTAATTTATAGTCTTATGAGATTGATTGAAGATTAGACGTGTATATTCACTATGAACCATCCATTTATGTACATATTCTATGCAGACGTCGCTTACGTACACGAAGATGATTGTGAACTGAGCTTAAAGGGGTATCAGTCCCTGACATCTTGGATTTACGGAATTCTCGCCGGAACTTGCATCACAGATTTTGTATTTTATTTTGGTGATCGACAAGGCATAGGACATAGATTTGCACATGTTATAAAACATATATTGCTTGACTCCTGTAGTCAGGATCATTTCTGTAACCGCCCGCAAGAAAAAATTACTTATTACTTGCAGTCAACCATTAGTCAAAAATTAATCAAGGCAGTAGAAATGTAATAGTTTGATAAAGTTTGAGAACCTTTAATTAATGCCACGTGTTGCGAAGAATTTCGTTAAACATTTTGAAACAAATCTTATGGCAAAAATGTTGGAAATCCAAGATGGCAGGGGCTGACCCCTTTAAAAGGCGGAAACGAACGTTAGCTTCGTGTGTGTGTGTGTGTGAGTGTTACGGGATCGCGAATCACGTGCTTGCGTGGCTCGGGCAGCAGACGGGTTCGACCGCAGCAATTACAGAAGCTGCGGTGGGCGCGACCACAGTTTCGAGCGCTTGCCCCCCGACCTGCAGGCGGTCTAGTCGTGGGAATCAACGCTCGGTCGCTGCAGTCTGCTGCTTCCGCTCGCTGCCTTGAGCCGGGCGAGTCGAGAGGATATCGCGTGTGATCTTGGCTCGAGGCGACGCCGTCCGTACCTGGCTGGACCTCGCGAATAGCACCGCCCGTTTGGCGCGGCACGTATCTACCTATACACGGACACGACCGTCAATGGTCGCGACGTTGAGGATAATACTCTAGTGTGTTTCAAGCACCTGAAATATGTTACGAAATTTATCTTTGCTGCCACTTTCATTGAAGTTTCCAATATACAGAAGAGTAGTAAGATATGCGACGGACGTAAATTACAAATATTTTAAACTTTCCGAATAGAATCGGTAATTTGAGTTGCGAATATAAGCTCTAGGCGACTGTTAAACGGGTAGAATGTATTGAGAACTAGCACCTACTGTGGTAAGTAGAGTAAAATTACTGTTAAATTTACCAATTTCAATCTATTTCCAACGCGGAGTGTACTGCCTTCTAGCCGANTTACTGTTAAATTTACCAATTTCAATCTATTTCCAACGCGGAGTGTACTGCCTTCTAGCCGATGCTAAAATTACCAGTGCTTCCAAATTATCGCTGTTGGTTATCTCCATTTCTGGGATGCAAAACAGATAATTACGTTGCGCTTGTTAATTGTATCGAGAAAAGAAAAATTTATTTTCGATATGAATTTCATTAAAGCAAAGGATAACCTCGACTAAGCAATCGGCGTGTCTATCTCTGTTGTAATGTTGAGCACCGTGACGATGCAAATTGCAGCGTGTTCAAAAGCAAGCTCCCCTTCCCGCCATCCCCGATAAAAATAGAGTAACGAGGTTTAAGGCCAATTGAGTGCACTACTTCTAAGGTAAGTCGGTTGTTTCTGTCAAAGATACGTGTAAAATCACTTGGGATTTCGACTCCCCACGACGGGCGAACAACTATCGATGTCAGTGCGGCAGCTTCCCCGCAAATGTTAGCTATGCTAGGCTAAACGTCACTTTGAGTTAATCTCGCAGTTGAGGGACGAGACAGAGTGGCATTACCAGTTCGCCACACAGTTTAAAAACTTCCGTTTATTTACGGAAATTTGTTTACGGAAATGTAGAGTAAATATACGGAAACGCAATCCGTAATTATGAAAATCGGAGTTAGGTCCGTAAATACAAAATACGGAAGTCTCCGTATTTTCTATAGCTTCCAGTTTCGGGGACGAACAATGCCGAGACTACACGAAACTTTCTTTGCCACTGTGACCAGAAAATTAGAGTTGCTGTGGCAGTAAAGACTATCCACACCACTAAAATATATTCTTTCAAACATTATAAAGTAGCATCAGTCGTCTGTAGCATTTATAAATATTTAAAATGCAGCAACTTAAATAGAAACTGAAAAAGGCATAGACTAAATATAAGAGAGACCGCTTATTCGTCTTCTGCGCATGTGCCTAACATTCACCTACCTCAAAGGAACACAACTGTCAAGGTCACATTGTTAACAGTAATAAAACTGTTTGTTTATATTTTAAATTTTTTATGACCAGCACTATTATATTAATAAAATACTTTTACCAATTTGAAGTTAAACAAACTGCATTACAAATGTGTTAGAAGAATTTCACATACATCTCAAAGTATTTGTTTACAAATCAGTTTTCTAACCTAAAATCCAAACCATGGTGTTTCCAAACCATTCTGTTTTCGCTAGACATATTGGCAGAAAATCAGTTCAATGTTTTGACGCGGAGACTGGTTGTGCGCAGCCAACGATATAGGTCTACCTCATCTTTAGTCAATGGAAAAAGTTGCTCATGTGTCCCTATTAAAAATACGAATGTTATATAATAGATATAATGTGATAGTTGTAGGTGTGTGGTTAGAGTAGTGAACCAGTACCTTTTTGACTAGGGTTGAAATATTTATTAAGTACAGAATATTTTTACTTTTTTAATATCTTTTTTATGCACAGTAGAACACCCACATAACTAAAATTGAAGACTTTTTAATTTTCTCATTTTATTTTAAACTGAAAGTACAGAAAACCAACAAGGAAATTAACTGAGAGGTGCCGTGAAATTTACGGAAAGTCCATTTTTTAAAATTAATGTGTCCGTAATTTCAGGGAGTTTATGGGCACCTCTGGATACATTTTTACCAAAAGTTGTCCATGAAATGAAGGGAATTCTTCTAAACAGTGCATTATGACCCGTGACGACGGTTCCAATCAACAAGTGTCTGTTCACTCCAGATCAGCCGAGTCCTTTGATCAGTCATCGATATAGGGTCTACTCTAATCGTATAAATTCAACTTACTTTAACCTTGGAATCAGATTAGGGAAGAACCATACTTAATTAAATCCCATTGTCTTGCAAACATACAAATTATAGCGCAGATACACTAATAGCATCGGTACAATCGCAGATAAAAGGAAGCAGATGTAAGAGAACTGCTATAATGAGAAACAAAGATGTGTTGCCATAACGTGAACATATGGAAAACACTACAACCATATCCGCATCCAAAAACTGAACTGGTTTTCATCCCACACAGTGTTATGAACACGTTGCCTCGGCTTGATTTAGTAATATTCTCCTTTGGACTAAAAGGCAATGCAAATACTATATCATAAATATACGTCAACCGCCATTATTTTTTTGGTAAAAGCGCACTTTTACGTTCAAAAAGCCACTGTAAACAAAAGTCATAATCATTCATCAAACGCGTGNTTTTTTTGGTAAAAGCGCACTTTTACGTTCAAAAAGCCACTGTAAACAAAAGTCATAATCATTCATCAAACGCGTGAACCTGACAGCTATTTTGTTCATCCCCGAGTCAATGTTGTGGACTACGCAGAAGATGAAAATCTGTCTACTTCATCTTAAGTCTATGTGTGTTTGTAGGAATCGCCTCGCCGATCTCAAGATGTACATATACTAGAGCAAGAAGCGTGGTCTCTGGAACCGGAGGGTAAAGACAAGTTCGAACACTTAATCGCTCTAGTGGAGGTTACCAAAAGTCAGTCACTAGGACATCCAGCTCAAGATTCAAACCCACCCTTCATGACTGGGTGAGTCACTGAACAACTTCGAGCTTCGGGTCGATAACGAGGAAATAATCGAAATGTAACTCAAGTAGTGCGTTGCCCGGTCGCGCAGAGCAGCTCTAAGAAGACAAGCTCCGAAACACGCGAGAACCAACACTCGGTGCTCAGAAGTTTCGATCCCACCAAGGCGAAATTACTAGCGGTGTCACTCCCACATTTTCGCACGTGGGAACTGTGCAAGACGAAGCCACTGATCGACGGGTTTTCTCGGGGATCATCCGTCTCCCCCTGCTCATGCATCCAGGTGCTGCTCCATTTGCACGTCGTTTTAACCCTCGTAAGATCTCAAAACCTTGTTGTTTAGAGCCGCTCAAATCTCTCCACTCCACTTGGAATTTTCGACTCTTGCTTAGCTCGTGCCATCACTAGTCTTGCCACATGAGTGTGACGCCTGAACCACTGCTCACCATAGACGTGTCTCCAGGCGTTCGAGCCGACCGACTGTGGCACAGTGTTTTGGTNTGACGCCTGAACCACTGCTCACCATAGACGTGTCTCCAGGCGTTCGAGCCGACCGACTGTGGCACAGTGTTTTGGTGCGACGCCGGTCTAGAGTGCGGGACGTTCTGGGTTCGATTCACAGGTAAGGCATGGGTGTTAGTTTAACTTAGATCATACGTTAATTTTCAAGGGCCCCCCCTTCCTGATAAGGCTTCAGGTATAACACTGAGGGACGTTAATAAGCCTTTTTCAATACAATACAATTTCTACAAGCATTAGACACCTCCGCACGACATTGCATCAAGATAAATTCAAGACCGAAAAAAGATGGAATGGCTGCACGCCAATCCTGGCCTGTGAAAACTATGTATTAGAGGTGTNTGACGCCTGAACCACTGCTCACCATAGACGTGTCTCCAGGCGTTCGAGCCGACCGACTGTGGCACAGTGTTTTGGTACGACGCCGGTCTAGGGTGCGGGACGTTCTGGGTTCGATTCCCAGGTAAGGCATGGGTGTTAGTTTAACTTAGATCATACGTTAATTTTCAAGGGCCCCCCCTTCCTGATAAGGCTTCAGGTATAACACTGAGGGACGTTAATAAGCCTTTTTCAATACAATACAATTTCTACAAGCATTAGACACCTCCGCACGACATTGCATCAAAATAAATTCAAGACCGAAAAAAGATGGAATGGCTGCACGCCAATCCTGGCCTGTGAAAACTATGTATTAGAGGTGTACAAATGACGATGTTATTACCTGAGTTGAGAAGTTCAGACCAGCGCTTAACATCGAGATCTGGAGCGCGGGCGAGATTAAAACGTGATAAAGATGGAGCGTACGCGAAATGCATAGGCAGTGGGAAGCGGAAACGTCCCGAGGAAACCCGCCTGTCATCTGCAACAACCGCCACGGTTCCTCTCACGCGAAAATTTGCAGGACCAACCAGGAATCGAAACCTGTTCACCTTGGTGGGAGGCGAGGTTTGCCTACTACACCTCCGCGGAACTCACGAGGTTGTTAGCTACACGCAATTAAGCGCAATTGCGTTTTAAGGAAATGTCAGTTGCTGTGGAAGGAGTGCGCTTGCAACATAATGTTTTAAGCATAGTTTCCGAACGAAAGGTAGGTTTATTATATTGCATCACCTGAATGTCTGTCTGGAACGTATCTCCCCCTTCCTAATAACTTTTAAACCAGCTAAACGAATTTCCCCAAACAAGGTCTATGTATATAATGTAGTAAATTTATTCGACTTTTATAGTTTTCAATAACACTAAGTACATATTTTCAAAATGGTGGCAATTTTAGAATTTAGGATACTATCTTATATCTCCGAAAACATCAAACCTATTTAAAACAAATTTTGTACGTTGATAGTGCGTGATGTAAGCATTGAATTTATAAAGCGATAATGTTATTAGTAGGCCATATTTTAAGATAGTCCAACATGAAAAAATAATGTTTTTACCTTGTATCTCGTGAACTACTGAACTTGTTCCTGTCAAATTTGGCAAACAAGTAATACTACTGTAGGGTATGTTAATAATTGTAATTTAAATGGATAAAGCTCTTATTTTAAAAATGGTGACCATATCAATGCCAGCGTCCATTTGCTATAACTAACATATATTTTGACCAATTTTGACCAAACTTGGTATGCTTAAAGTATCTAATACGAGCATGAAATGTGTTAATACATAGCCTCTTTTGACCACTATTTTGTAAGATAGCATCACATGACTAGTAAAGATTTTATGTAATATCTTGGGAATAAATCAAACTATTGTTACCAGATTTGACAGTCAAGTAAGGGTCATGTAAACTTACGAATCAAGTGAGTCAGGCACTTATTTTAAAAATGTTGGCCATTTAATCATTTCAGATTACTGTCATATNAAACTTACGAATCAAGTGAGTCAGGCACTTATTTTAAAAATGTTGGCCATTTAATCATTTCAGATTACTGTCATATCTGCGAAACCATGTAACAAATTTCAACTTTACTTTGTAATCTAGCATTATCTTATATAAACATCAAATGCCTCTACCCAGAGCCTATTTGTTCACCATTTTGAAAGATAGTGACACATTAGTAGACCAAGTTTTGTAATATCTCGGAAAACAATCAACCGATTGCCATGAAATTAGGCAAAGAAGTAGTGCTACAGTAGCCTATGTAGACTGAAATTTTTTTTAAGTGGGCCAGAAATTGTTTTCAAACATTCAACTTAGCTTTGTATGTTGGCAGTATCTTTCACGACAATCTAATGTGTCTACACAGACACTCTTTTGTCCATTAATTTTTATGGTAACTCTACATGAAAAAAAATTAAGTAATATTTCCGGAGAAAAATCAACTGATTCTCATCTAATATGGTATGCCATGTAAACGGACATGTTTTGTATGGGTCTGGCACTTATTTTCAAAATCGTCGCCATGTAAATAATTTAGTATATAGAATGAGACAATACATGACCGTTTTGTTCTCCGGTAATTAAGATAGTACCACATGAGAAAATTGAGCATTTATGCCATATAGTGGCGACGAATCACCCGATTCCCGCTAAATTTCGCAGGCAATTCGTGCTATAGTAGGCCACGTAAACTTACATTTTTTAGGTGTGTCTGGCATTATTTACAATATGACTGCCATATAAATAATTCAGATAGTTTAGCAAAATATATATTAAACAATCTAATCAATTTCAGTTAAACTTTGTATTCTGGGGGTATCCACTAGAATCATCAATATTATTACAGAGACCCTCTCTTGGCCGCCTTGTTGGAAGATAGTGCCTGGTGATAAAGTGTAACATTTATGTCATATCTAGGGAACCAACCAATTAANAAACTTACGAATCAAGTGAGTCAGGCACTTATTTTAAAAATGTTGGCCATTTAATCATTTCAGATTACTGTCATATATCTGCGAAACCATGTAACAAATTTCAACTTTACTTTGTAATCTAGCATTATCTTATATAAACATCAAATGCCTCTACCCAGAGCCTATTTGTTCACCATTTTGAAATATAGTGACACATGAGTAGACCAAGTTTTGTAATATCTCGGAAAACAATCAACCGATTGCCATGAAATTAGGCAAAGAAGTAGTGCTACAGTAGCCTATGTAGACTGAAATTTTTTTTAAGTGGGCCAGAAATTGTTTTCAAACATTCAACTTAGCTTTGTATGTTGGCAGTATCTTTCACGACAATCTAATGTGTCTACACAGACACTCTTTTGTCCATTAATTTTTATGGTAACTCTACATGAAAAAAAATTAAGTAATATTTCCGGAGAAAAATCAACTGATTCCCATCTAATATGGTATGCCATGTAAACGGACATGTTTTGTATGGGTCTGGCACTTATTTTCAAAATCGTCGCCATGTAAATAATTTAGTATATAGAATGAGACAATACATGACCGTTTTGTTCTCCGGTAATTAAGATAGTACCACATGAGAAAATTGAGCATTTATGCCATATAGCGGCGACGAATCACCCGATTCCCGCTCAATTTCGCAGGCAATTCGTGCTATAGTAGGCCACGTAAACTTACATTTTTTAGGTGTGTCTGGCATTATTTACAATATGACTGCCATATAAATAATTCAGATAGTTTAGCAAAATATATATTAAACAATCTAATCCATTTCAGTTAAACTTTGTATTCTGGGGGTATCCACTAGAATCATCAATATTATTACAGAGATCCTCTCTCGGCCGCCTTGTTGGAAGATAGTGCCTGGTGATAAAGTGTAACATTTATGTCATATCTAGGGAACCAACCAATTAANCGGCCGCCTTGTTGGAAGATAGTGCCTGGTGATAAAGTGTAACATTTATGTCATATCTAGGGAACCAACCAATTAAATCCCACCAATTTTTTCTCATAAGTAGTATTGAAATAGTCTATGAGAACTTAAATAATTTAAATGGGTCAAACTTTTTTTTCAGAATGGCAGAAATATAAATTTTATAGTTAAGTTTTTCGTATCAATTAAATAATTTGACAAAAATTTAACCAAACTTTGTATGCTGACAGTATCTATTAGAAGAATCGGATATGTCTATACAGAGCCTGGTCTTATACCTTTTTGTACAATAGCACCAAAATACAAAATATATCTTTTGTGCCATATCCCGGGAACCAGTCAACCTATTCCCACCAAATTCTGCTCAAAATTAGTGCTACAGTAGTTCATGTAAACATACATGATTTAAGTGAATTACGCACTTGTTTACAAAATGATGTTCTTGTAGACATTTGAGATTGGTAACCCAGTCTACCAAANATTTAAGTGAATTACGCACTTGTTTACAAAATGATGTTCTTGTAGACATTTGAGATTGGTAACCCAGTCTACCAAAACTTTAGACTGATTACAACCAAAGTTGATACTCATATTCCACCTCAGTAATGCAGTTGGTTGCACGTCATATTTGGGCACAAGNACTGATTACAACCAAAGTTGATACTCATATTCCACCTCAGTAATGCAGTTGGTTGCACGTCATATTTGGGCACAAGGTGTTCTGGGTTTTAGTCCCAGGTAAGACACGTGTGTATTTGTAATTGTCTTAACAAAAATTGCATTTGTTACTGGTTCTGTCTTCAATGAATACGCTGTCAACGATACGTCGACCCATATACCATATAACATTTTAAGAACTTCATTAAAATTATTTTGATCCATGTAGAGAAAAGTACGCTCATTTTTTAAATCGGTAACTTCTTATATAAGTTACTCGGTGGCCTTTCGCAGTGAGGAGGCTAAACTTCCGATGAGTCACGTTCAGCTCGTGGTATGACTCAGCTTATTAGCGCCGAGTCGGTACCACGTGGTTCACAAGCCATTATCATATGGTTTTTCCGTAGTCCATAGTCTTTGCCTGTGTAACCGTGTGACGTAAAACCCAAAATTGTACGAAATTTCTGTGACACGAAAAGGAGATACCGCTGCTTAATGTAAGTCATATGATCTTAATGAGCAATTAAATGGTTTGTGTGTGGAGAGAATCAGTGTCCCAGCTTTATCTTCACCCCGTACATGGGTATATTTCCCGCAGTGTTTGTGCGTGTGTGTGTGTCTCCCACCCCCTTCAATTTTTGAACGCATTAACCGAATTTCACAAAACTCGGTACACATATAGTACTTAGAAAGAATAGAGTTATTTACCACTTCAGGCACTTACTTTCAAAATGGGGGACATTAAAAAATTTAGGGCGATATGTCATATCTCGGAAACCATTTAACCGATTTTAACCAAATTTCGTATGNGGGGGACATTAAAAAATTTAGGGCGATATGTCATATCTCGGAAACCATTTAACCGATTTTAACCAAATTTCGTATGCTGGCAGTGCAGTTGTAAGCATTAAATTCATAGGTGAATATTGTAAGTTAGCCGTTTTGGAAGATAGCGTTGCATTAAAAAATAAAGTTTTTACGTTATATGTCGAAAACTACATACCCTATTTTCACCAAATTCCGCACGTAAGTTATACTATGATTGATCATGTACATTTCATAAATGGAACTTAATTAGACACTTATTTTAAAATTGCGAAAATACAAATATTATAGGTTCATTTGGTATTTCTACAAAACCACTTGACCAATTTCAACCAAATTTTGCATGCTGACAGTATCTACTACAAGTACAATATCAGCCAATCAACAACCATTTTTGCCAGCAATTTTGGAAGGTAGCAACAAATAAAAAATAAAGATTTATCTCGAAAACTACTTAACCTATTTTCTTCAAATTTGGCAAGTAATAGGCTAAGTAAATATTTGTAAATTAATTTTGATTTGCACTTATTTTCAAAATGGTGGCTATACAAATTTTTTAGGTTTATTTGGTATAACTACCATACTGTTAGGCCAATTATAAACCAAATTTTGTACACTGATGACATGTATTACAAGCAACATAACCCAAAAAACAACCACTTTTGTCATTCATTTTAAATTATATCTTGAAAACTACTCAACAAATTTTTGCCAAATTTGGCTAATAAAAATAGTATGATATGCCAGGTAAATATTAAAATTAAACTTTATTATTGACTTTTTTCAAAATGGCAGCAATATAATTATTTTAAGTTTATTTAGTAAAACTACCATGCCATTTAACGAAATTCAACGATATTTTGTACGCTTACAGTGTCTATTACATGTATAAAATAAGCCAAAAAATCTTTTTTCTGTCATATTGTAAGATAGCACTGTATGAAATATTCAACATTTGTGTAATTTCCAGGCAAACAATTGACAGATTCCTAATAAATTTGGCAATAGGTAGTACTGCCGCAGTTGATATATACAAATATGTTTCAATTATTTTAGACACTTATTTCAAAAATGGTGGCCGTCTAAAAAATTTAGCATAATATGTTAAATCTTCGAAAACATTTAATCAAATCCAACTTAACTTTGTAGGCTGGGAGTATATAAAACAAATGTCAAATGTGTCTACATGGAGCTTTTGTCCACCATTTTTTAAGATAGTTCCGCGCGAAAAAATAAAGTGTTTATGTCATATCTTGGGAAACAATTTTCCGATTCCTAACAAATATGGCAAACGAATAGTACTGTGGTATTTAATGTTAACTGATAATTTTTAGGTATGTCAGGCACTCATTTTCAAAATAGCGACCATATAGATATTTTGGTTTTGTATGTTATATCGTCAAAACCATGTAATTAGTTCCAACGAAACTGTGAATGATGGCTGTATATAATACATCAATAAAATGTGATCACAAACTCTCTGTTGTTAGCCATTTTGTGAAATAGTATCACTTGACAAATTTTAATTGTGTGATCTCCGAAAAAACAACCGATTTCTACCAAANGGGGGCCATTAAAAAATTTAGGGCGATATGTCATATCTCGGAAACCATTTAACCGATTTTAACCAAATTTCGTATGATGACAGCGCAGTTGTAAGCATTAAATTCATAGGTGAATATTTTAAGTTAGCCATTTTGGAAGATAGCGTTACATTAAACAATAAAGTTTTTACGTTATATGTCGAAAACTACATAACCTATTTTCACCAAATTCCGCACGTAAGTTATACTATGATTGATCATGTACATTTCATAAATGGAACTTAATTAGACACTTATTTTAAAATTGCGAAAATACAAATATTATAGGTTTATTTGGTATTTCTACAAAACCACTTGACCAATTTCAACCAAATTTTGCATGCTGACAGTATCTACTACAAGTACAATATCAGCCAATCAACAACCATTTTTGCCAGCAATTTTGGAAGGTAGCAACAAATAAAAAATAAAGATTTATCTCGAAAACTACTCAACCTAATTTCTTCAAATTTGGCAAGTAATAGTCTAAGTAAATATTTGTAAATTAATTTTGATTTGCACTTATTTTCAAAATGGTGGCTATACAAATTTTTTAGGTTTATTTGGTATAACTACCATACTGTTAGGCCAATTATAAACCAAATTTTCTACACTGATGACATGTATTACAAGCAACATAACCCAAAAAACAACCACTTTTGTCATTCATTTTAAATTATAACTTGAAAACTACTCAACAAATTTTTGCCAAATTTGGCTAATAAAAATAGTATGATACGCCAGGTAAATATTAAAATTAAACTTTATTATTGACTATTTTCAAAATAGCAGCAATATAAATATTTTAAGTTTATTTAGTAAAACTACCATGCCATTTAACGAAATTCAACGATATTTTGTATGCTGACAGTATCTATTACATGTATCAAACTAGCCCAAAAATCTTTTTTCTGTCATATTGTAAGATAGCACTGTATGAAATATTCAACATTTGTGTAATTTCCAGGCAAACAATTGACAGATTCCTAATAAATTTGGCAATAGGTAGTACTGCCGCAGTTGATATATACAAATATGTTTCAATTATTTTAGACACTTATTTCAAAAATGGTGGCCGTCTAAAAAATGTAGCATAATATGTTAAATTTTGAAAACATTTAATCAAATCCAACTTAACTTTGTAGGCTAGGAGTATATAAAACAAATATCAAATGTGTCTACATGGAACTTTTGTCCACCATTTTTTAAGATAGTGCAGCGCGAAAAAATAAAGTGTTTATGTCATATCTCGGGAAATAATTTGCCGATTCCTAAAAAATATGGCAAACGAATAGTACTGCGGTATTTAATGTTAACTGATATGTTTTAGGTATGTCAGGCACTCATTTTCAAAATAGCGACCATATAGATATTTTCGTTTTGTATGTTATATCGTCGAAACCATGTAATTAGTTCCAACGAAACTTTGAATGATGGCTGTATATAATACATCAATAAAATGTGATCACACACTCTCTTTTGTTAGCCATTTTGTGAAATAGTATCACTTGACAAATTTTAATTGTGTGATCTCCGAAAAAACAACCGATTTCTACCAAATTTGGCAAACAATTAGCACTATTGCAGGCTATGTAAAGTGATAAATTTTGAGTGTGTCAGACATACATGTTTTCAAAATGGAGGCAATTTATACATTTAAGCTCCAAATTTTTTAATCTACGAAACTGCAAAATAAATTTTAACTTAACTTTGTGTGCTGACAATATCAGTTGTATCCATTAAGCGTAATTTCTTCGTCATTTTGTAAGATTGCATCACAAATAATAATACAGTTTTTATGCCTTTATCTCGGGAAGCAACCAATCGGATTCTTCCAAATTTGGCGAAGAAGTTGTACCGTGGAAGGATATATTGATTAATATGTTTTGAGTATGAAAGTCTCTTAATTTGTAAATTACACGTGTACAAACATTTTAGCTTAGTGTGTTATATTTATGAAACTATGTTGGAGATTTAAATATGACTTTGTATATTATATCTAAGATTATAATTGCATGTGCTATTATATAAACTTTTTCCCCGCTTTTTATGAGGATCGTCACATCTTCAATGGGCTTTCTTTGCCATATCTCGAAGACCAATCAACCGATATGCATACAGAGATCCTCCTTTGCCGGATTTTATTGCAATGTGTTGTCAGGTGAGAAAACTGAACATTTTGCCATATTTGCGGAATAATTAGACTAATTTCCACAAAATTTTGCACACCTGCAGAAGGTAAAGTATGGTTACATGATGTAAATGGGTTCAGGCAATCATTTTAAAATGGCGACCATATAAATATGTTTATATGCTTGGCACAACTATTGAGCAATATAACAATTTCAGTCAAACTTTTAATCCTGATATTATTTATTACAAACATTGTGTACAGTCCCTCGTTTTAAGCAATTTGATAAGATAGCAACATTCAAGAAAAAAAAGTTTTTATGCCATATCTCGGAAACCAATCAAACGATTTACATCAATTTTTTCACACAACTAGCGTTATTGTAGACCATGTAAATTTATGTATTGTAGTGGCTCAGACACTTATTTTCAAAATGATGGTCAAGTAAATATTTCAGGATAGTGAACCCTATAATTCAAAACATTAGACTGATTGCATCCGAAGTTGATGCTCCGAATCTTTCCTCCGTGATGCAGTTGTTTGTATGCTAGCTTAATTTTACTAGTATTTCTAAATTCAAATCCCGGGTAAGTCACTCGTGTATTTTAATTGTCCTCTACTGTTTCAAATGTTTCTGGTTTCATCTCTAATGTTATTACTGTCAATGAGCAATCAATGCCTACCTACCATCTAAGCTTTCAAGAACTTTACTAATATTTATTGGCACCCATGGAGAGGAAAGTTGGCTTATAAGTTATCAGTACATTCTTGTTTTGCATAATAATTATAAAAGTTTTTCCATTCCCTCTACAGTTCCCAAATATAAATGCTACAGAATAAAAAGTGGCAATTAGACACTTTTCACAAGAATGTTCGTCTTTTGAATGACTCATGCAGCAAAAGTGAGTGATTAAATGAAAAAAACTTGCCCTTTTTAACCTATTTTCCGAAGGAAAGAAAGGCTTATGAGATCGCTTTCCTGCCTGTGTCTGTGTTTGTATGTGAGCGTCTGTGTGTTCATGTACCCCTTTTGAATTTTTGAACGCGTTGACGGAATTTCACCAAACTTGCTAAAAATATAGTTCTTACTAAGGACACCTAACTTTTAAAGTTTTTGACCACTTTAAGTACTTGCTTTCAAAATGGCGGCTATTTTAATATTTGAGATGATGTCACATCTCGGGAACCATACAACCGCTTTATACCAAATTTTGTGTGCTGGCAGAGCTACGTGTAAGCATTAAATTTTGAGGCATATATTGTTGTTGGTACGCCAATTTGAAAAATAGCACCAAATAAATAGACAAAGTTTTTCTTTATATCTCAAAAGTTATTTAACCAATTCTAACCCAATTTGGCATGTAAGTAATACTATCATAGTCCTAGTAAAAGTAAGTGATTGAACTAGATTATGTACTTACTTTCAAAATGTTGGTCACATAAATTTTTTTCGTTTTTATTTGGTATAAATGCCATACAAATAAACAAATTTTTTAACAAATTTAGTTTACTGAAGTATTTGTTAGGAGCATCATAAATACCAACACATAACCACTTTTGTAAGCAATTTTGGAAGTTAGCGCAGTACGAATAAATAAACTTATTATGTCATATCTCAATATAAAAAATTTACCGATTCTGACCAAAGTTATCAAACAAGTAGTACCGTTGCAGATGATGCTAAGCGATTAATTTTAAGAATGCCAGATACTTATTTTCAAAATGGTCACCATATCGTTATATAACACTTAGAACACTCTATCGCCGAAATTATGTAATCAATTCCAAGATTACTTTGTATTTTGGCATTAGAAATTACATTAATCAACCATATATACACTAAGTATATTTCATCGGCCATATTTTAAGATAGGACCATGCGAATAAGTAAAGTTTCTATGTCATATCTCGGGAAACAATTGACAAATCCCTATCAAATTTGGCAAACACGTAGTACTGCGGCAGATGATGTAAAATGGCATGTTTTAAGTACGCCAAACACTTATTTCAAAATGGCAGCCATACAGCCATTTTAACTTCGAATTTTACCACGCCGAAACTATGAAATAAATTCCTACATAACTTTGTATGCTGGCAGTAGACCATGGAGCATGGAGCATATATTGTCCGCCATTTTGTAAGATAGAGTCATGCAGATAAGTATTGACCAATTCGTATCAAATATGACAAACAAGTAGTACTGAAGCTTATTATGTAAAATAATATGTTTTAAGCATGCCAGACACTTATTTTCAAAATGACCGCCGTATAGCCATTATTAACTATGAATGTTATATCGTCGAAACCATGTTATTAATTTCACTTAAACTTTGTATGCTGGTGGTAGATATTACAACTATCAACTATATGCACATAGAGTATATTTTGTCATAAGATTTTTACGATAGCGCCATGCAAGAAAATAATGTTTTTCTGGTAATATCTGGTAAACAAATAGTACTGCATCAGGTGGTGTAAACTGGTATGTTTTAAGTAGGTCTGTCACTTATTTTGAAAATGGTGTTAATATAAATATTCCATCTTAGTATATTTTATCAACAAAACAAATTTCAACTTAAAATATTCGATGATATGTAAACAAGTTGGCTGCATTCATCTATTTCATTTGATATTTTCACATTGTTTTTGTACCCCAACACTGATTGTTTGTTTGTTAAATTAACAATTGGCTGCATCAACAAAGGATGAGCAGTCTAGGCAGTCACATACTATTATATTACGTAAACAATATATCAATTAAAATAATTTATCTTAAAAAATGTTTCTACACATCC
This sequence comes from Clitarchus hookeri, assembly GCA_002778355.1. Classification (NCBI taxonomy): domain Eukaryota; kingdom Metazoa; phylum Arthropoda; class Insecta; order Phasmatodea; family Phasmatidae; genus Clitarchus; species Clitarchus hookeri. Next base: position 56,610 of record NQII01005152.1, on the reverse strand, counting down.
TTATTTAATGGATGGAGACTATTGGTATATAAATGTTACAGCCTAAATTCCGAAGTTACATTTCTGGAATTCTGGGCTCGACTAACGTTTGCCCAGTGGCACAACTTAACTTCTTTACGTTCGTTTGCGTTTAATATGAGTTGGCTTATACTATCAGTACGTATGCACGGCTAGCTGCGTGTAAAGCCTGGCAACATCATCTATTGCGCATTGTATTGTAATGTTGTACCGAACACTTGTAATCAAAACAACAATAGATTAATAAAATTTATTAGTTTAGAGAATGCATCCTTGAAGTGGGAAAATTAAATTGAGTATTCGAGCATGCGTGAACATCCACACTTTTGTCGTGATGCACAAGAAAATTTTGCAGGTACGAGTTTGGCTCTTCGGTTACCATGACAATAATGTACTACTGGGAAATACCATTTGAATAGGACTATCAACATTGGGTACAAAAAGTGTAACATCAGATATCTCTCACTTTGTCAAGCTCCGCAAAAGTAGCCCCTATAGTGTAATAATTGTTGTGCTGACGAAAANGTAATAATTGTTGTGCTAACGAAAGCTAGCATTTGTGCAGTTACATTATGGTAAATTCTAATTATGGGCTTCTGACACAGATGATGCAATATACTCATATTATATTTCATCTGTAAACCTGTATACTGGAGTACAGTTCCAATAATCACAGTTTTATATGAGCACTAAAGTTATGTTTTGCTTGAAAATTTAATGTTTCTACAACCCAGCATAGCAAAAGTATTATTAATTTTTTTACATATTTATTTTCATCCAGTGGACAGTATAAACAGTACAGTATTGGATATGTCATTGCTGATTACATAGTGTACACATACAGAAAGTACAAAAACACACAAAGTATTGTGATAAAAACAAATTATCATACACTTATACAAGCTCTATGTATAATATATATATATATATATAATGAATAACTTTTTTTGCCAGTAGTATATTTGTGTGTGTACATATATGCACCTATTACTACCAACAATATGTAAAATGGTACTATCATAAGTGTGAGCTCAGTGGCAAAATGTCTCCAACTTAGGGTAAGGAAGGGGGGCTACCTTTCAGGGCGTGTCCTAAAAATTTAATTTGGATTATATCAAAACCTTTTGCTTAAAATATAGAAACAAGAATGTAACCCAAAATATAATATATACATAATGATCAGAAATGCACTATAACAATTCATTGAAGATTGCATACAATTTATCCATGCTTCCCGCTGAACAAAACTTGTTTGGATGTTCATTTGCTGTCATTCTGGAGCCCTTTACTAGATTTAGGAAGGGGAAATGTACACTCTGGTCCACTCTCGTTGTTATTATGCCACTGGAACAAGGTTTGTGAAGAAAAAATTGCCTATTTCAAGTAAAAAATTATCTCTTTATTTTCATTTTCATACTTGCATACCTACATGTTCACATGTATGCACGTGTGCTTGCATGCATATGTATGTACCCACACAAGTAATACATACATACATACCTATGTAAATATTTATATCAATGCGTATGTACATACANATATGTATGTACCCACACAAGTAATACATACATACATACCTATGTAAATATTTATATCAATGCGTATGTACATACACATAGGCCTACATTTATGCATTATACTTACAGTGTACATACATGCGAAATGGTAACATTCAGTTTACACAACTCTAGGAAACCATTTTGTCTTGTCTACTAAGTAGCTTACATGATATTAGTTTAACTAATTCAAAACACATTTGTATAAAGCATACGTAAATAGTTATAACTATTTGGCAAGTTGTAGTTTTTATTATTCTTATAAAATTATTACACACCCTCAAGAAGGGTGCACTTTAAAACTGACCTTATTGCCACTATGNATATGTATGTACCCACACAAGTAATACATACATACATACCTATGTAAATATTTATATCAATGCGTATGTACATACATATAGGCCTACATTTATGCATTATACTTACAGTGTACATACATGTGAAATGGTAACATTCAGTTTACACAACTCTAGGAAACCATTTTGTCTTGTCTACTAAGTAGCTTACATGATATTAGTTTAACTAATTCAAAACACATTTGTATAAAGCATACGTAAATAGTTATAAATATTTGGCAAGTTGTATTTTTTATTATTCTTATAAAATTATTACACACCCTCAAGAAGGGTGCACTTTAAAACTGACCTTATTGCCACTATGAAGAATGATTGTGTAAAGGTAAGTTCACTTTAATTACGACCAAGGAAAAAAGCAGTTTTATAGAGTTGTCTGGGATCATCAATCAACTTAAGCTCAGGAAGTACTGGAACATGATTACACTAATAACAGCTAGCACAATTATTGATTACACAACTAACTGTATTACGCAACCGCTGTGTTTCAAGGCTACCCACCAACGTTTTACACTGAACCATTGTATTTAAATGCAGAAGAGCAAATTTTTCACTACGAGACATACATGAATCGTGGTATCCATTTGCAGTCATTAAGTTGCTTGATGCACCTTAATGACTGTGCTGAGGTTCGCCGAGCATGCGCGAATGTAAGACGGATAGCAGAGTCCTGTCTGATACAGGATGGTCTACATTTTGAACACTTACGAAGGGTACTGTGTGCAAATGAGTGTTCCCAGTTCCCAGATCATGGTAGTTCTCTCACACCACACCGGTATTTACAGTATACCCGACGTCATTTTGATTGTACGTACAATAGGTATGCACGCCAGAAAAACCACATGTTTCGTTGATTTCCTTTTGATTGTTGTACGAAAACCACGTTTGCGTTAAATTTTCACTGTGCGTAAACTACGCACGTCACAAACCATATGAGTAGATGATTTAATTTATTGTGCGTAAACTATGCACGCCAGAAAAAAGTTTCTTAGTAAATGTTTTTACCTTTTAGACGATATATCCAACAATAACTTATATGACCCACATTCAAATTTACAGTTTCAAAGCTCACTTCCCATACCTCTACCAACAGTATGTTCGGGATAATGTGATTACTACCAACTGAGGTTTCGTATACTGTATAGTTAACACACTTTTTTCGTGAACCCCCGGTGTCGTATTGTTTCCGTGAAGAAGGGGTGATACGGATGCTGTGAATCATTCTGTATAAGTAAAATTGCGATTTAACCAAAACTAAGATACATTTGTGCTTCAAAAGTAGGGAATACTTGTCATTAATTACATATTTAAGAAACAACCTAAACGTCATATATGGGGTGATTTTTCAAAAGTTTGGTTCAAAAAGTGTGAAGATACAGCAAACAGGTCATATTGCCATGTTTTTTTAGATGTATGTAGTTTTTCAGACCTTAAATTGCAGTGTTCGTGAGGCTATCCTGAGTTATTATTTTGCAATATTTTATTATAGGTAATACGTATCTTACTCCCAGTACCCGGTACATATCAGGCATATGATAGTATATTGGTAGAGCATAAACAAACGTTTAATGTTTTATTTTTTGCAATCAATACTGGCCAAGAAATATACAGTTTAGCTGTATACAAACAAGCCTTTAATATAGAAGATGATTATGCAGTACCTTTGTTCGTAGGGAGTAATTTTAAAAAAAGTTGACACATGTATGCACACATCAAAATTTCATACATCACATTTGTAGACCCCCCCCCNTTTGTACACATTTGCCAACATAAACAGTTACACATTCTTATCTTTGATGTTATTGAAAATATTTACTGAAGTTTGTTGGAAGATATTGAAATTACTTTTAAGTGTCTTCAACATGGTATTCACAAGAAACCTAACTGTGGTTCCAAAATTCAAATTCTGTACATCAGCAAAGGGAGAGGGTATATGTATGTGGTAAAAGGCTCAACATTTTGATTGGTGGAGACAGTAGGAAGTTATAAAAGTAACCTACATCTGTATAGCATAGGGTTCTACAAGGCAGTGTTTTAGGTCCGACTTTTTTACTTATTTACATTTTTGATATTGGCAAATTTAAAACTGCATGTGACCCCAACTTTGTTTGCAAGTGATAGTGTACTTACTATCTTATACTAATAGTGTGAATGTAAACAATATGCTCCAACACATGCTGGAGGAAATAAATACACTTAATGCCTACCTCAATTTAAATAAACTGATATTAAATTCCAACAAGACACATTATGTTTTATTTGGTTCACCAATACACAGATGTAACGTGCCACACAGACTCAAAATAAATAAGAATCCCATTACTAGAGTAAACCATGTAAAACATCTATGTATGTTTATAGATGAACATATAAAACTGAATAGTCATATCAATAAAATAGTTTTAAAAAATTTACCATCAGCAAGAGTGATGAGCAGAAAATATAAGATGTGTATGGAGATAAAAAAATCTATTTACTCAACAGCCACTTGCAGTGCCTGAGCCAAACATGGGGTTCAGCTGCTAAACGTGCACTATACCCTTATAAATGATTCAAAACAGGGCCAATAAATAAGTATTATCTTCTCATATAACACAAACACTAAGGAAATCTATATTTATAGTTAAGTGCTTCATATTATAGGTCCCTATAAGTATAATCTATTAGAATATGCATATTGTATATATACTGTATGTATATACACTGGAGAGCCAAAAAAACTTTCATAGGCGTGCGTATGCAAATAACAGAGGTATGGAACCAATCAGAGTAACGTGATGCGGTCGGTAGCGCCTATATAAGACAACAAGCGTCTGGTAAAGTTGCTAGATCGGTTACCGCTGGTTCAATGGCACGTTATCAAGATTTAAGCATTTGAACGTGGTGTTATAGTCGGCGCATGAGAGATGGGACATAGCATCTCCGAGGTAGCAATAGCATTTGGATTTTCGCGTACGACCATTTCACGAGTGTACCGCGAATATCGGGAATCCGGTAAAACATCAAATCTTCGACATCGCTGCGGCCGAAAAAAGATTGTGAATGAACGAGACAAACAACGACTGACGGCAATCATTAAACGTGACAGACGTGCAACCCTTTCTCAAATTGGCGCAGATTGCAATGCTGGGGCATCAACAATAGTCAGCGTGCGAACTGTTCAACGGACCAACATTGATATGGGCTTTCGGAGCCGAAGGCCCACTCGTGTACCGTTGTTGACTGCACGACACATGGCAGTTCTCTCACACCACACCGGTATTTACAGTATACCCGACGTCATTTTGATTGTACGTACAATAGGTATGCATGCCAGAAAAACCACATGTTTCGTTGATTTCCTTTTGATTGTTGTACGAAAACCACGTTTGCGTTAAATTTTCACTGTGTGTAAACTACGCACGTCGCAAACCATATGAGTAGATGATTTAATTTATTGTGCGTAAACTATGCACGCCAGAAAAAAGTTTCTTAGTAAATGTTTTTACCTTTTAGACGATCTATCCAACAATAACTTATGTGACCCACATTCAAATTTACAGTTTCAAAGCTCACTTCCCACACCTCTACCAACGGTATGTTCGGGATAATGTGATTACTACAAACTGAGGTTTCGTATACTGTATAGTTAACACACTTTTTTCGTGAACCCCCGGTGTCGTTTTGTTTCCGTGAAGAAGGGGTGATACGGATGCTGGGAATCATTCTGTATTAGTAAAATTGCGATTTAACCAAAACTGAGATACATTTCTGCTTCAAAAGTAGGGAATATTTGTCATTAATTACATATTTAAGAAACAACCTAAACGTCATATATGGGGTGATTTTTCAAAAGTTTGGTTCAAAAAGTGTGAAGATACAGCAAACAGATCATATTGCCGTGTTTTTTAGATGTACGTAGTTTTTCAGACCTTAAATTACAGTGTTCGTGAGGCTGTCCTGAGTTATTATTTTGCAATATTTTATGATAGGTAATACGTATCTTACTCCCAGTACCCGGTACATATCAGGCATATGATAGTCTATTGGTAGAGCGTAAACAAACGTTTGATGTTTTATTTTGTGCAATCAATATTGGCCAAGACATATACAGTTTAGCTGTTTACAAACAAGCCTTTGATATAGAAGATGACTATGCAGTACCGTTGGTCGTAGGGAGTTATTTTAAAAAAAGTTGACACATGTATGCACACATCAAAATTTAATATATCACATTTGTAGACACCTCCCCCCTCCTCCCCCCCAAATTCTCTCTCTTTCTCTCTCTCTCTCTCTCTCTCACTGAATAAAATTCATTGAGTTGTAAGTTCAAGTATTTTTGTACACATTTGCCAACATAAACAGTTACACATTCTTACCTTTGATGATATTGAAAATATTTACTGAAGTTTGTTGGAAGATATTGAAATTACTTTTAAGTGTCTTCAACATGGTATTCACAAGAAACCTAACTGTGGTTCCAAAATTCAAATTCTGTACATCAGCAAAGGGAGAGGGTATATGTATGTGGTAAAAGGCTCAACATTTTGATTGGTGGAGACAGTAGGAAGTTATAAAAGTAACCTACATCTGTATAGCATAGGGTTCTACAAGGCAGTGTTTTAGGTCCGACTTTTTTACTNGGAAGTTATAAAAGTAACCTACATCTGTATAGCATAGGGTTCTACAAGGCAGTGTTTTAGGTCCGACTTTTTTACTAATTTACATTTTTGATATTGGCAAATTTAAAACTGCATGTGACCCCAACTTTGTTTGCAAGTGATAGTGTACTTACTATCTTATACTAATAGTGTGAATGTAAACAATGTGCTCCAACACATGCTGGAGGAAATAAATACACTTAATGCCTACCTCAATTAAAATAAACTGATATTAAATTCCAACAAGACACATTATGTTTTATTTGGTTCACCAATACACAGATGTAACGTGCCACACAGACTCAAAATAAATAAGAATCCCATTACTAGAGTAAACCATGTAAAACATCTATGTATGTTTATAGATGAACATATAAAACTGAATAATCATATCAATAAAATAGTTTTAAAAAATTTACCATCAGCAAGAGTGATGAGCAGAAAATATAAGATGTGTATGGAGATAAAAAAATCTATTTACTCAACAGCCACTTGCAGTGCCTGAGCCAAACATGGGGTTCAGCTGCTAAACGTACACTATACCCTTATAAATGATTCAAAACAGGGCCAATAAATAAGTATTATCTTCCCATATAACACAAACACTAAGGAAATCTATATTTATAGTTAAGTGCTTCATATTATAGGTCCCTCTAAGTATAATCTATTAGAATATGCATATTGTATATATACTGTATGTATATACACTGGAGAGCCAAAAAAACTTTCATAGGCGTGCGTATGCAAATAACAGAGGTATGGAACCAATCAGAGTAATGTGATGCGGTCGGTAGCGCCTATATAAGACAACAAGCGTCTGGTAAAGTTGCTAGATCGGTTACCGCTGGTTCAATGGCACGTTATCAAGATTTAAGCGAATTTGAACGTGGTGTTATAGTCGGCGCATGAGAGATGGGACATAGCATCTCCGAGGTAGCAATAGCATTTGGATTTTCGCGTACGACCATTTCACGAGTGTACCGTGAATATCGGGAATCCGGTAAAACATCAAATCTTCGGCATCGCTGCGGCCGGAAAAAGATTGTGAATGAACGAGACAAACAACGACTGACGGCAATCATTAAACGTGACAGACGTGCAACCCTTTCTCAAATTGGCGCTGATTGCAATGCTGGGGCATCAACAATAGTCAGCGTGCGAACTGTTCAACGGACCAACATTGATATGGGCTTTCGGAGCCGAAGGCCCACTCGTGTACCATTGTTGACTGCACGACACAAAACTTTACGCCTTTCCAATTGTATCGGGCGGATGAACGTGTACGGGTATGGAGACATCCTCATGAATCCATGGACCCTACATGTCAACCGGGGACTTTTCAAGTTGGTAGAGGCTCTGTCATGGTATGGGGCGTTTGCAGTTGGCGTGAAATGCGACCCCTGATACGTCTAGATACGACTCTGGCAGGTGACAGATAAGTAAACATCCTGTCCGATTACCTGTACCCATTCATGTCCTTTGTGCATTCCGACGGACGTGGGCAATTCCAACAGTACAATGCGACACCCCACTCGTCGAGATTTGCTACCGAGGGGCTCCAGGAACACCCATCTAACTTTAGGCACTTCCATTGGCCACCTAAATCACCAGACATGAACATTATTGAGCATATCTTGGATGACTTGCAACGTGCTGTTCAGAAGAGATAGAAGAGATCTCCACCAGCTCGCACTCCTATGGATTTGTGGACTGCCCTCCAGGATTCATGGTGTGAATGGCCTCCTGCATACCTTCAGACATTAGTCGAGTCCATGCCACGTCATCTTGCGGCACTTCTGCGTGCTCGCGGGGGCCCTACAGCCAGGTATTAGGCAGGTATACCAGTGTTTTTGGCTCTACGGTGTATAATGTATGTATATATATACTTTATGTATATATACTGTGTGTATATATACTGTCTGTATATTATATATAGTAAATATATGTACATACACATGACAAAAGATATATGTGAAACGTAATTTGTATGTCCCTAAATCGTCATAAAACTTTTACGCCCACACCGGACACCTGGCCGGCAGGCAGAGGGTTGAATACACCCTAATTCCGTGCGATAGGCGGAACAGGATTCAGAGCACAAAGCGTATAAAAGATAGCATTATTTGTAGAATAATAAAATGTATAAGTCAGCGCCTGTAATTTCTAGTACCATATCTACTGACATACTTCTTTCCTAGGGCAGTATATTAACTAACTGACGTCGGAAATACTGTCACTAAANCAAATTCCGTGCGAAAGGCGGAACAGGATTCAGAGCACAAAGCGTATAAAAGATAGCATTATTTGTAGAATAATAAAATGTATAAGTCAGCGCCTGTAATTTCTAGTACCATATCTACTGACATACTTCTTTCCTAGGGCAGTATATTAACTAACTGACGTCGGAAATACTGTCACTAAATATACTAACACACCTAAATTGCCAGAATACTAAAACGAGTATATTTTATTGTATTCACTTCACTTCTATGCTCTCTAAAGAGCGTAGACATTAACTTATTATCTCACATTTGCTTCACTTTGCAACTGCGCCAGCTGACTCGTAGATGTTTGTTTACANAGCATTATTTGTAGAATAATAAAATGTATAAGTCAGCGCCTGTAATTTCTAGTACCATATCTACTGACATACTTCTGTCCTAGGGCAGTATATTAACTAACTGACGTCGGAAATACTGTCACTAAATATACTAACACACCTAAATTGCCAGAATACTAAAACGAGTATATTTTATTGTATTCACTTCACTTCTATGCTCTCTAAAGAGTGTAGACATTAACTTATTATCTCACATTTGCTTCACTTTGCAACTGCGCCAGCTGACTCGTAGATGTTTGTTTACANTGTAGACATTAACTTATTATCTCACATTTGCTTCACTTTGCAACTGCGCCAGCTGACTCGTAGATGTTTGTTTACACTGTAGCACCATATGCCTTATGATAATTCTTGATCGACAGAGGCATAATAGACGCAAAACGACGTAAAAGCGGTCTGATTATGAGATATTGAAACCGTAAACGTGCCATTTAAATACACGTACTCTTTGAATTGCCGCGATGTTTTGGTCTTCAAACTACGTCACACGCATATGTCAAATGACGGCGCATTTACAGTATGAGACGACCTGGTAGTCTATATATAGAACTTGCGTCATGCCCAAACCTGAACCCACGGGTGTGCGAAATTATACACACACACACACTAAGATTTCGACGATATTAATTACCCACTCTAACTTAATGGGGAAATAACCCGGACCTAGAGCATGCTGCTGGTGTGGTCGTCGCACTGATGGAGGTGCAGAACGAAACAAGTCAAGTTGTGAAACGTCGGCCTTGGGCCAGCGAAAAATTAGTAAGTTAAACTTATGAAGCGGCACTAAACACAGCAACCTTGTGCCGACTCGCAGTTGGCATAACGCTAGAGTTCATGTAAAAAAAANTTATGAAGCGGCACTAAACACAGCAACCTTGTGCCGACTCGCAGTTGGCATAACGCTAGAGTTCATGTAAAAAAAAGTTAAAGCGATTCTACGAACGACCGGAAACTGTCCCGGTTATACACTAAATATGTTTGCATCTTCGCCTTCTAAAAGCAAAGATATTGCTCCCGGCTTCGTAAATACCTGCGCTAATGACGCTATTGTTTGTATATATGTATGTTTAATTGTAAACATCAAAATCAAGCCTATAATTAATTTCTGAATTCCCGCCAGCAAACGGCAACGTCCACCGCGTTCCCCACACGCGAAAATGTAGGTGGATACTACGCGAATGGAGCCCAGTTGGCAGTTCTTATTGGCGGGAGGCGAGTAGTTCAACTACCAATCTGCCAATGAATGTCGAGTTTCTACATTTAAATTTACAACAGATCAATTGTTACTTAACTTGGTATATTCGTGTCAGTTCTGTGCGTCTCATTATGAGATTGCGGTAAAGAGTACGTGGCGCGCTCTGTTGCCAGATGGTTACCGATTATCAATAGTCGAGAAGTCAGCATCTATTGGAGGAATAAGTAAGTATTTACAAAAAATACGTCAACAAAAATTGTCACATTGTGTAGTAGTGTTGTTTATTAGCTACCCACTGCAATCTAAGAATGAGGCGCACTGCACTAGGAAGGGCATCGTAATGGAACCCCTCAGATATCATTTTAGAACAAATTACAGTTTCTGTGATTATCATTGTTTAGAATACGATGTTATTTATATGTGTACCCATTGAATTGAAATGACTTAAGATTGAATTTTGACAAAGAAATAATTTTTAATTTTTATTGAAAAATACAATTTTACATGCCACTGCATTTTTTTTTTTTTTTCAGTAATTTCAGTATTTAAACTTCAGAAACTTGACATTTCAAATTAAAATAAGAGTTTCATTTATTTTCAGGAGAACATTTAAATGTAAACTCAACTCTTCTAATGAACTTGTTTATTATTTTTTTAATTATGAACATGGCGGAGTTAATTTTTTTTAATAGCAAGCAACTGCGAAAATTTTATAAGTAAGTTACAAGTGTGATTTGCTTTAAAGTGGAGATTGCTCTAATACAGCGGTTTTAGACTACCTCCCTGCACGTGAAATTGTGTGTGTCTCCAAAAATGTTGCGAGCTGGTGATCTGCCCTTCCCTCCCCCTCCTCGTCCGCGGGTGATCAGCCATGTTGCAAGTCAGCGACCGGCGTGACTCCACCTCCGACGTGCCCACGTACATTCTGAAGGTTGGTTCACGACAATTTAGTGTACGTAAGAGACATCTACATAAGAGTTTAAAGAATTGTGTGGTTAATATTGAATGTACTCGTCTTGAGTTCACCTAGTCACACATGCCTAAAAATTAACGTAATTTTAGTGAGAGTGTGCGTGAAGAGATTTGGGCGGCTCTTAACAGCCAGGTCTTGAGAGCCGATGAGGGTGAAGCGAGGTGAGAATGGAGCAGCGCCGGAAATGTGGGGGGNGGGGGGGAACGGAAGATCCCCGAGAAAACCCGCCGACCAGCGGCATCGTCTGGCACGATTCCCACTTGCGAAAATTCAGAATAACCCGGCCGGGGATTTAACCCTGTTCGCTTTTGTGGGAGGTGAGCAGGCTAACCGCTCAGTAACCGCGGCCCCTTGATTTTAGTGAGGTATTGATTTATTAGCAAATAACATAATATACAAGTATTTTTTAATAAGTTGAGGAAATGAAAAAATATAAGTTTTCTTTTGCAAATCAGATATTCAAATAAATACTATATATTACTTATTGTTCTTTTTTTATTCTGCAGTTAAATTGGCTGAAGGCTTTACGCACACTACACGAAATAAAATATCTCGCCATTTCCTACACGTCTGCACGTCAATGATGTTTTTACACTACACGTAAGTTACGCGACAACCACAAACCATTTCGTTAAAAAAATTCTATCATTCTTATACATAAACGTTCATTACGTGAAGGTTTTTCATCGTAAACCGACCTTTGATTTGGTGCGGGCTGCAAGGAGGGGAGCTCTGACATGCCTTTGACTGACGTCTCGCCCCTGGCGGCGGCCAAAACCTGCCCATGTTGAGTGAGTGAAGAGATTTGGGCGGCTCTTAGCATCGAGTACTTGAGAGCCGATGAGGGTGAAACGACGTGAGTATGCAACAGCGCCGGAATGAAAGGATTGGGGAAACGGGAGATCCCCGAGAAAACCCGCCGACCAGCGGCATCGTCCGGCACGATTCCCACGTGCAAAAATCTGGGGAAACCCCACCGGGAATCGAGCACGGTTCGCCTTGGTGATGTTTGTATAAACATACATACATATATATATATATATATATGCATACATGACTCACGNACCCCACCGGGAATCGAGCACGGTTCGCCTTGGTGATGTTTGTATAAACATACATACATATATATATATATATATATGCATACATGACTCACGAGGAGTAATTCGACAAATTGGAAACGCTTAGATTATTGTGAACGGGGATGGATGAAGGATATCGTTTACCAAAGGACTGCACAAACACGTGAGGAACTACTTGCGCGTATCATGCATGCCGCTACCGAAATCAAATACAGCCGTGTGCAGCTACGCGGAGCAACACGTGCGGTTCATAATCGTGCGGCCATGTGTATGGAAGTAGACGGAAACATTTCTGAGCATATGTTATAAGCTTGTTAGACGCAATTGTGATGATTAAATGTAAACAATACGTTCTGGTAATACACCACTCTATTTACTTCTGAAAGTGTTATTCTTTTATTCGCTTTTTCAAATGTTTCGTATTACTCTGTGAATATTGGGAGTACGACCCACATGTATATGGCATATTTTGCTCCAAATAATGTAAGGAATAAGGCCTGTGAGTGGTGATAACTCCTCTATAATCATCCTGTATATATGCACCTTGAGCTGTTGAAAGGGGATCTGAACAATTGTTTTAACAGGGAAAGAGCTAGTCGCACTGATGCACGGTAACGACTTAGCAATAACAGATACAGAATCTGATCACTAATTCCGTATCATCTCAAGTATTAAGCTCCGATGTGCTCTGGGGCACGATTTTCATTAATTGTTTTGTTTATCGAGAGCCAATTTACATTGTAAAAACAATGAGTGGGGTGGAAATCACCTCGGCACGAAATATAGTGTGACCACTTGCGTTCCCAATACTCTATATCCCGCTACGTCCGGCTAGCAATTCTCGCGTCATCGGACTCCTGTTACGCGAAAAAGTACGAAAATCGCGCTGCCGATTTTACTGTCTCAACTGACCACTCGCTGAAATAACGTAACCTGTGTCCAATATCGTGTAACTTAATGCTTGTCTTAGTTTGTGATCGCCCGTTTGAATCTCCCGTCGCAGCAGAAAGGTGGTATTAAAAATTAAAACTTATAAAAATTAAATTATACTATATCTGAAGTATAAAGAATTACAGAACTTAACAAGAAGTTACTGATGACTAATGAGCCAACATTCCTCTGCATGGGTGCAAACAAATTATAGTAAAGTTCTTGAAATCTTAGATGGTAGGTAGACATTGACGTCTCATTGCCAGCAATATTATTAGAGATGAAACCAGAAACATGTAAAACAATACAAAGACAATTAAAATACACGAGTTACTTACCCGGGATTCGAATTCAGAAAAACCCGTAAAATTAAGCTAGCTTGCAATCAGCTGCATCACGGAGGTAGGATTCGGAGCAACAACTTCGGATGTAATCAGTCTTATGTTTTGAATGATAGGATTCACTAACCTATAATATTTACTTAGCCATTATTTTCAAAATAATAGTCTCAGCCACTAAAACACATAAGTTTACATGTCCTACAATAACGCTACTTGTGTGGAAAATTTGATGGAAATCGTTTGATTAGTCTCCGAGATACGGCATAAAAACGTTTTTTTTTTTAATGGAGCTATCTCACAAAATTGCTTAAAAAGAGGCTCTGTACACGATATTTGTAACAGATAACATCAAAAAAAAATTTGATTCAATTTGTTAAATTTCTCAATATAAATGCCAAACACATGGAAATATTCATATGGCCGCTAATTTAAAGTCAATGCCTAACTTTATTTCTACACGCATTTCATTGCCACGACATCACAAGGACGACAATGCTTTCCTCCAACTACTAATATTCCAGAACTACTCCCTTGAAATGTTTAATAACCACAGCATCTACGCGTTTCCCAGCCTTGAGCGGGGCTGCACCTCTAATTAGAGGATTGCATTATTTCGTACACCCAGTCCAGTAGCTAGCCATTACATCACACGAAAAAAGCCAATTACGTTCTCCCACATCATACCTGAAGATTACTTGCCCAAGGCTACTGATATTAAGCGTGCTTCACAATTTGAGTGCCGCACAACGCCTGATTGGATTTAGGCTCTAATATTTCAAGGAAAAATGCACAATGAGTAGAGCAGGAGCTTTTGGGATGGCACCGGATTTTCACCTTATAGAGTTTGATATCGACTGTGGGTGATAAAATTCATAATTGCTTAGAATCGTTTTCCAAACCGAACGTTACCTATAATATGTCATTTACGAGCTCAGACAACATGGCATAAATTTAAAGTCTGAATAGAATTTTTCTAACAAGACATCCGCGGTACTGCAAAGCTCAGAAAAGTTCAGAAGGCGAATCTTAAACATTAAGTAATTTATGAGGTGTCTTGCAAAATGAATCGAAATAAATTGCATAGATCTTGGAAACTCGCTACAAACTGGAGATTACAAAGTACTGTACATTTCATTAGCACGCCGTGATTTTTGCGTATGTTCCACCAGCTTAGGTTTATGCAAATAGCCTGATTACACAGCTTACATAAACGACAACAAAATGTTAGCCTATTAGGGATTTCGTATTTCAAACAAGATTAAATTATTGGGTATCATCTGGAGGAAAGAAATTGAGGCAGTTAAAATTCATTAAAATGATTTTTGTATCTTTTTTATACGATTTTTCTAGTATGGAAGTGAAAACAATAATTAACTGTCACTCATTTGCAAAGAACAAACTGATCACCAGGAATGAATCGCGCTAGTAATACGAATACTGCCACACAATATCGCCATAGACCGACATGTGTCCCATTTGCGTTTAATGCGGTTTGCTTGCGCAGATGTGCCACAAGGATGCACACGTGTACGTCCATCATTCATAGCCGCTAGACATCTAATACGGCCTTAGAAGCAGTGTGAGCCACAGAGAAAAGTAGGTACATGTACAGTGCCCCGACGGAGCATTCCACAAGTCTTTGCCCAGCTCAATGAGTTTGAGAGAAGCCACATCGCATCGTCAGCATCCGAGAGACAGGTTAAACGTTTCGGCACATTGCTTGCAACTTTGACCGTTCTGCCTACATTGCGAGTCGGTGTTGGATGCAGTGGAAGCAGTAGAGTACACGCACCGGTTGAGAAGATTCGGGTCGACCCCGGTGGCCACCAGCAGGGAGGATCGTTTCATCATGCGACAAGCTGTAAACACTCCACGGACATCGCTGCGCACCATGCAGAGACATGTTACGGCAGCTGGGAATACGCCTGTGTCCAACAGTACCGCGTCCAGGCGGCTAGCAGAGCGGCATCTGTCGTCGCGGCGTCCCTTAGGACGTCTTCCATCAGACCTGAGCGTCGCCGAGCACGCGCGACCTGCCGGGAACGGGCAGCATGACAGCTTGCGGATTGGCGACGACAGGTCTTCAGCTTTGAATCACGGTTATCTCTGGATACGAACGACCACCGAATTCGAGCCTGGAGACGTCCTGGCCAGCGCCGTAATCCACGTTTCATTGTAGAGCGACACACCGTCCCAACACGTTTTTACATGGTGTAGGTTTCCCACGATTCCCACACCTCACTGGTGATGACTGAAGGAAACCTGATGACGCGGCAATACGTCCACGAAGTGCTGCGACCGTGCGCGCTCCCCATCCTGGTGCAGCTTGGCCAGCGAGTTCCTCACACCTCCCGCCATTCGAGAACGTTTGGGACCAGATTGGACGGCAACTCGTCCAGCGGCAAATACGGTGAACGTGGAGAGTCAGTTGCGCCAGTTGTGGCAGGATCTTCCTCAAGACAACATCCGTATACCTCTATTCCCGACTCTATTGCCGCCTGTCTCCATGCAACGGGTGGTCCAGCACGATACTAAGTGCATCCTGCAAGTGGCTTCTATATAGACTACTGTGAGGTGCTGTAAACACGATCACACCTGGATACTGTAGGGTACATTGCACCAGCTCACAGGTTAGACACACATACACACACACACACACACACACCCGCACAGTGTCTCTCTGCTCGTGCAATCATAACGCAATAAGCAAGACTCATCCTATATTTGTGTTGATATACTCAGAGTTTTCGTTTTGCTTTAAAATATATGCCTGCTACTGATATAAGTGATAATTGAACTAAAACGTGCGTTTCTGAGCCTGAAAATTAAATTTATATTTGTGATTTTGTGCAATAGAAACTCAACGCGATTCACCAAAACTTCGATTTTAATACTTTTTTTTATGCGTAATGCTCAAGTTTCTGTGTTATTTAAAAATAAGATTAGTCTTGGTGACGAATTGTAAATCTATCGTTAGTTGGTAGCCACACGAGGCGATATTTTATCTTATTATGATTTGAAGACTCTATATGAATATTATTGATGATCTTTGTTTTTCATATTTAATTACCGCGTCAGTGCTTTCATTGCCAGCAAATTGATGTGCGTAAGATGTACCATATTCGATCTAGTACACATTCACACTCTCTATAAGACCCTAGGTAAATCCAGAGAGGAAGGCCCTCAGTCACGAATAATTTCCAATATATAAATTCACAACTTCCAGCTTATGTTGGAAAACTTGATAAGAGTAATAAAAACCAAATTTAATTGCTATATTCCTGCCACATCATATATGAGAACACAAAAATAAAAATTAAAAAATTTTCACAGCGTAAAAAAAATTACATATTTTAAACATTTGTTATGGTGACAGGCTTTACGTCTGCGAAAGCGAAATTTCCTTCCTTTATCGATATGTTTTTCGGCGTACTATATCGCTCTTGTAAACGCGGAGCACAGGACCCGTTACCGGTTCGCCTCTACCAAGGCCGGCCTTGTATTACACTTATGGCGTGAAAGTGAGGAAAAGCAAACTCCCACGCACACCGTGAACGAACTACCGCGAGTCAACTCGTCATTGCGTCTAGTGGAACGTAAATATTTCCTGTCTGTGCAAAGACGCTCAGTGGGCAGAAATACTAATATATGCACGACTTCCAAGAGAGCGGAGTCAAGCTTGAACCACTTGCATCCTTATCTACCTTCATACATAAGCATTTCTCGTGCCATGAAAAACCTCGAATAATTCAAACTTGGTTCTAGTCTCACACAAGCAGATATTGGAATTTTGTGAGCGAGGCTAGCCTTGCGTATGACTTGAAGATAGAAAATGTCATGTTGTTAAGTTTGGCGTGCGTTTATGTAAGTTATTTGGTTGGCGCATCTACACCAGTCACGTGACATCTTTTACCATGGCAGTAGAGCGAATATGGTGTAAATTACGCATAGTAGCTGCGCAGTAACCAACTTTATATTTCAATATTAAACTAATTTTTTTACATATATAACACTTAAGAGCATGCAAAATTGACTGAAGTTAGATTATTGTTTACATAAATACAGGTTTTAAAATGTTAGTACACTTTCTTTTACTATCTAGTACGGCAACTACGAAATATTCGAGTTACGCTTTTTGTGTGTGTGTATAAATATATAGGCCCATGTGCATATAGGTCTACATATACACACTCTATGTACAAGATGAAAGCACGAGTTAGTACAAAAACCAAATGTTAACAATTTAAACAAACGCCCACTTCGTATAGCTGTTTGAACACGTGATTTTTCGATTCTTGTAGACAAACGGTGAACTAATTATAGAAACATGCGCGGAATACTAATATTGTAGTGACTTATTTTTGTCTACGATTTTGTACACGTCGAAGAGGGCTGGTGGAAAAATATATATTGTATTATTTAGCTTTAATAAAATAGGGCATGAATAATTTTTGTCATTCAATAGACCTACTCCTGTACCATTCGTGAATAACTAAATAAGCTAACTTTTTGTGAACAACGAGATATTTATACCAGAAAAATCATTTTTTTGTTTGTACTTCATGTATAATTGATAACCCGAATATTCGAAATTTTGGACGTTGCACTTTTAGGAATTATATGGTGTCTTAAAAGAGTAAAAACAAAAACAGTAAATTGACTTATTTAGTTTTGTCACCTAACATTATTATTTATATCTAAATAGACATCTAAAGTTACTTGATCATTAGCAAAATTTATTAGTTTTGAATGAATTTTTAACACATAGGTATCATATGTATTTCATCCAAAGAGGTTCTAACTCATTAATATAACTAAGCATGTTGATTTTATTTATTTGATTGCCCATACAAATATGGTAAGCATAAATTTTCACTTTTTGTTTCCCTACACGCTAGTACATTTTCCCACAACATGTCCTCTGTCTCCAAAAATAACAGTTTGGTTACGTATGAGTGCAACGCATCACATAATTGAGGAGGTACTGTTCGTTTATAGCTGGTATATATGGTTTTCAGTGATTATGTATAGGATATTTTCACTGATACATAACTGAAAATTTTTAGTCGGGCAAATCATATTATTGAACTGGCAAAATCTGCAGGTAAAAAAACCATGAATTACATGCTCTGTCAAGTGTAAACATTGTTTCCAGTGAAGTTGACAGAAGTGATTCTGGTTAGTATTAAACATATCATTATGCCAAATCATGTTCTTAAAAATAACGTTATAGGAACATTATTTGCTAAATATATTAATGTAAGATGAATTGCTGTTTTTCAAAATAGTAATTTTTATCATTATACAGGCAAAATTACTTTTTTCAAGATGACTTGGTCTCTAATGACAACACGGCTGACAGAGATTTCAAGCCACCTGAGTAAAAGGACAGTGATGACGAGCGTGCAGGTATTGTTTTCAACAAAATAGCATCGCCTTCGAGTAGAAAGTCAGTTCAACAAATGATTGAAGTACGGCAAAACATTTAGCTCTTTCCAAACTAGGAAAGTCACTACAGTCGATATAGAACAGGAAATAAGTACTTATGCTAAGATTTATTTATAGCCAAATATATAGATTGTACTGAGAATCAATAAATGAACCTTTATATATATTATTTAACAATGTTCCTCAAATGTTTCCATGAACTGAATCCTACTATCAAGAAACCAAAGCGGAATAGGCCTACTTTCCACAAATATGATTTGCTTAATGAGAAAATCACAACTACATAAGTAATAGCAAACTTTCTCGTATCAGCGAATGAGACAAACGTCATTTATATGAAGAAAATGCAGGCAATACTTGTAAAAAAATAAAGTTCTGGTCAAAAAGGATAACGCTCATCATATATTTACAACTTTACCGGCCAACTCCTTATATGATGTACCTCAGTTCCGTTTTACAAGAGGCCTTGTGGACCTTTAAATTTGAAGGTCTACTATATTTAGCTTCTGATGAACCTACTTTTACGTTTAGGATGAAAGTGTATCTGTAAAAGGTGGGAAAGAGATAGCTTAAACCTTTTCCCAGCACAAACTTGACTTGTTTCATGATACGCAGATAATTAAATTTACTCATTCACCTGCAATGGCCATAGAAATAAAAGCTATTTGGCTTACATTTTCTGTTATTTATAGAATTATGTGCTGGTCTACGTAAAATTAATCACAAGTTTCTTATTCAGTGGTCATACACATATGGAGTGCGACTATAACCCTCCATTTTATTGCTGACAGGAAGAAAAATAAGACCCTGATAAAGATCAGACATCAGAATCATTGAGTGCAATCAATTAGGACATGCAAACAGAGGAATACATGCAAGGGGTTTGTATTGGAAATAAACACTTCGTAAACTTTGGCAGTATGGGTAAATCTCAATGACCATTTGTAATGAAGATGATGATAGGTTTCTTCGTAAGCCAACGCAACGGCAGAAGTACACAAATTATATCGGCCTTACCAAGTAAAAAACAGCAATAAAAGATGGATGGTGACCAACATTAAAACTTTTCTCCTGTAGAGCCTGTGTATACTGACTTACATGCTCACGACAGGTGCATATAAAGCTTTATAAATAACGTTCTTATCATCTTGAACTGACCGAGCATATTTTATCGAGCGTTATCGCACTTGCCTCAAATTTGGAAGTTCGTGGTTTCTATTTTAACCCATTTTAATGAGGGTTGTTTCCTTCAGTAATTTGTTGTCCCATTACAGTTAGAATTACCAACTTTTTATTTCATAGGCTACTCGCAGTTGTTTAAGAAACTTCTGTGGCCTACTCTGTTTATTTGCGACTATTATTCTTATGGTAATTACCAAGCCAGTATGTGTTTCAATTCGTTTTATAAAGAACTTATTTTACATTCGCGTAGGACTGTTTGCTTTGCAGGTTTAGTTTGGGAAAAAACGTTTCCATAGCAAGAGTTTATTTCTATACTGTACCTCCCACACCACAATGCATTTAGGCTAACATTTGTTTTGCAAAGTTAAGGTGGACTGTCGTAGGCAGCCACTCATCTTTAGTTTGTAATACAACTAAAACGGGAAATTATTGACAAATACTGTACACAAATGTGTTGTGTTAGAAAATTTGCGTTAGGAGAGATTAACTCGAATATTTTATTTCTCGAATACATGCCTGACAATACGAATTAAGTGGGAATTTCTTATTATGAAAAAGTTTTGCAAGATTTAGACATCCCTAGTACAAGTGCAAGAGATAATGAGCATAAGTAAGTTACAAGACGTAAACATTTTGTATTAGAATGGTTTAGGCTGGTGATAGACTACTGGATAATCCAATTACACTAATGAAAAAAATTACTTTAACTACTTCGTATGCAACACATACTTTACACGGACACGTAACCAGTATCAATTAAGGTTGCTGGCTGGTTGAAAAGACGTCGTACTTAGCTGTCAAAATTTAGGGTGAACTAGTAATCTTCGGTGCAGAGTTTCTACCGAAGAATTCAGTTGTACCGGTTTCGTCTGGTAGAATCTTTCCTGCAGTAAGAATGCGGAGTCAGTGAGTGAGTGAAGAGATTTGGACGTCTCTTTACAGCGAGGTCTTGAGAGCCGATGAGGGTGATTGAGGTGAGTATGGAGCAGCGAAGGAATGAAGGGGTGGGGGAAACGGGAAATCCCGAGAAAACCCGCTGACCAGAGGCATCGTCCGGCACGATTCCCAAATGCAAAAACCCGGGAATGACCCAGCCGGGAATCGAAATGGGTTTGCCTTAGTGGGAGGCGAGCACTGGTAACCGCTCGGCAACTGCGGCTCTAGAGGGAAAAGAAAAAGATAACAATATCCTAAAAATGTTTTAGCATGTGTTATTTTAAAATTGCGTGTTTAATGAATTATATACCACGGAACTGTTTTCAGAGCTGCCGCAAAAAGTCACACAACTTTTCGTGAATAATTGGCGGTACAAAAGAAGAGGAAGTAACTCATAATAATCGTTATATCAGCGCTGGTCGAAAAATCTCGTCTGCAGACGAGTTTTCTGCGTACAGTCGACTTGTGCGCGCATCACATAAGATTGGTAAACTCGCGACAGGTGCGTATGTGCGCAGAGCCACAGCAGTAGACGCAACACTGACTGACATATTACTCACATATCCGCAGCCAATCGCCTAACAGTCTAGGTGTGTGGCCGAACACTTTTATTCACACAAGGAAACCTTGGTGAGTTTTTAGTCATTCATGTTTGACAACTTTTTGCTGAACTATGCCTGTGCACTGTTTGAAATATTTTCCGTGTAATCAAGGTAAAAAACTAGGGAGAAATTATAGAATAATTATCGTAAAATTACTGACACACAATTTTCTCAGGATTCCGTAAGTTTCACGCAGCTTTCTTTGAATTCAGAAAACTTTCCGCACATTCAGTAGTCAATTGTTTTTGTACTTCCCTTCTGTGAAGTGGGATTACAAAAAATTAAGTTTTATTTCCGTCATCCGCGAGTTTTGCTGAGCATAACATGAATGAAAGAGCTTAATATCATTTATGGTAGATAATTTCAGCACCAAACAAAAACCAAAAGTTAGTGGCATAACTAATGAGTCTACCTTCCTCTACGTGGTTGCAAATACTTGTTAATTAAGTTCTAGAAAGCAAAGAGGTTAGGTAGGCCTTGGCGTCTCGTTGACAGCAATATTAATACAGATGGAACCGGAAACATATGCAATAGTGGTGAGACTATTACAAACATACACGCGTCTTACCTGGCACTCGAAACAAAAAAACATCGAACCATAAGCCGGCGTGCAGTCAACTTCATTACGGAGGTGGGATCCGGAGCATCAACTTCCGGTTGTAATCATTCTATGTTCTTGAATGAAAGGGATTTTTTAACCTCAAATATGTACAGTGCCATCATTTTTAAAATACGTTTCTGAGCTACTTAAAATACATAGGTTTACACAGCGTACCAGAGTGCTAGTTGCGTTAAGAAATTCGTGGAAAACAGTTGTTTGATCCCTGAGATGTGACATGAAAACTTTGTTTTGTTATTTATTGCTATCTTACAAAATTGCCTAAAAACAGGTTCTGTACACGTTGCTTTCAATAAGTACTATCAACATAAAACGTTTGGTGGAATTTTGTTAAATTATTTAATATAAATGACAATCATATCAAAATACTTACATGGCTGTCTCTTTTCAAATCAATGTCTGACCCAACTAAAGTCATACATGTTTCCTGAGATATGACATAAATTTAATTTATTCGTCCGCTACTCCCTTAATTATGGCAGTCAAAAGGGGCTCCGTGTAGTAACATTTGATATTTTTAATATATGCTGTCAGCATACAAAGTTTAGTTGGAATCGGTTACATGTTTTCGACAGTAAAGCATCCTAAGCTGAAATGTTTAAATGACCGCCATTCACAAAAGAATGTCCGACATACTTAAAACATCCCAGTTTACATCATCTGCCGCAGTACTACTTGTTTGCCAAATTTGGTAGGAATCGGTCAATTTTTTCCCGAGACATGACATAAAAACTTTATTTATTCGTGTGGCGTTATCTTACAAAATGACGGACTAAAGTGGCGATGTCTGGACATATATGATACTTGTATTAGGTACTTTCGGCACTTAAAATTTTGTCCAAATTTGGTTGAACGGTATCACAGATATATAATAAACCCAAAAATAATTGTGTGGCTACCATTTTCAAAATAAGTACACAACAAATTCAACTAGCATACGTTTACATTGACTACCACAGTATTACTTACTTGCCTAATCTGGCGAGAATTGGTCAAGTAATGTTTAAGATATGACGTAGAGTTTTGTTTTTCAAGTGGTATTATCTTTGATAATGTCTATCCAACAACAATATAAATCAATAAATACAATGCTTACATGATGCACTGCCAACACACAAAATTTGGTTGGAATCGGTTAAATGGTTTTCGAGATATAAAATATCCACCAAAATCTTATGATTACCGCCATTTTATAAGTAAGCCCCTGGTGTGGTAGAAAACTATAAATGTCGTATATCCTTACCAAGTACTATATGCTTTCTGAGTTTGGTGAAATGCCATTTACGCGTTCATAACTTGTATGGGGGACATACACAAACGCTCAAAACAGCACACACACACAAATGTGTACACATACTATATACACTCACAGACACAAGGACAGGAAAGTGATCTCATCAGCCTTTCTTTCACCCGGGAAAGTATTCTGAAAACTGTAGCCTATATATCACTTACCTACCATATCTTCACGTAATCAGTGGATTTAAACAAATCATTAAAATGGTGCGACGCACACGATTTTTCCGTTTCTGTTGTTAGAGTGTTTGAAGTTTGACCGTCTGCTGAAGATGATAATTGTTATTTTGAGATTTCTAAATATACGTGCGTGAGTGGCATACATTTCCTTGTTACCGCAGGAACTAAAGCTGCCTGGTTACACGACGAAGAACGTTTCGTGGGTAGCCTCGGTAGTATTTCCCGGAACCCGAAGTTATTCGGAATACGAAGGCGTTTTACATTTACAGGGCTCAGTTCAGTTTTCCACCTCCACGGACCACGTTTCTGTTCATTGATTGTACATCCCCGCAAGTATTCCTGTGAGTATGCGGAAGCTTATTACAGAGTAATACATCGATATTCTGACTCCGCCGACCTCCAACAACGATAGGCGTCAACAGTAGCAGGTACCAGACGTAGGACCCCCGCAGACTATAATCACACTATTGGCATGCCTGGCTTCATAGAGACNAGGTACCAGACGTAGGACCCCCGCAGACTATAATCACACTATTGGCATGCCTGGCTTCATAGAGACCATTCATGCACTAATATATTATTAATTTCTATGTTCCTGATCAGATCTTTGACAACCCCGGAAATTAAAATTATAAAAAATAAACTAGATGAGTTAACTATAAAGTTTCATAGAGCCTACACTAGTCTTCTACTGTAGCAAATAGCTGACGAAAGGCACTTCAAAACTTCATATACGGTGACATTGTATTCGTTATTCGCTAGCCGGGAAAATGTCGCATGCACGTTCGGCAATTGAGTCAGCGGGCTTTCGTGTTGTCCACGATTATCGCTGGCACACACATCTTCAAATGCGAGCGAGACACATGAAGATGGTTAGGGGATGGCTAACAGCTGAAATCATGATGCACTTGTGCTTTCCAAAAATAAACGCATAAGCCGAACACAATTAGAAATATTATGTTGTACATAATAGAAGAGTCTCCTTTGGAATTTGACAATTATTATGTGGGTGTATAACGCACTTCAAGTGTCCTTGATGGAGGTTACAAATTACGATGTTTAGTTATCTTCTTTGAGTATATGACTATATCATGACCACTGGACAGAAAAATGGGGAAAAGTTACCACTCGAAGTAATTAAAACAAAGTTTTAAAACAGTATAACATAAAACATGTAAAATAAGTTGTTAAAAACTTGATGTTTGCAAAAGAAAATGTTTGTATAACAATACATTTATTTAGTGTTTTCTAATTTTATATTATATGTGCCTACAATTTAGACCCATTGTTTGAGCCACGCAAACAACCGATTACTTAACCCTCAAATTAATTACAAAATGTTTGGGGCCGCTGGCGAAAATTGAATATAAATTTCACTGTACAGCATGTTCGAAATTGTCATGGAATTTTGTTTGTACATACCCAAGGTTATTAAAATATAATTATTTACTGTTCATGTTTATAACTTCTAAAAAATTGATAATTTTCAGTCTGTTATATAATTGTTTTTGTTTACATAGGTTTGTTTTGCCGAGTACATGTATATGATTGTGTGGTGTTGTGATTAACCGACGTGGCTTCACTGAGGGTTGGGACATTAAAGAAATATACGAGGAAATTTAAAACGAATTATGAAACTGCAAAACAAACGTAAAAACCTTGTTTTCTAAAACAAAAGGTAGGGCTAATAAGTTTTTCATGTTACCCATCGTTAAGGGTCACCATAAAGTTAATCGCAAAGTTACGTATATTTTGTACTGGGTTTTGGTCCTTGGATTATGGTAAATGCTGTCCTATTATTGTATGACATGCACGAAATAGCCTACCTATTAGCCAAGGTATGCTTGGTGTTTCATTTACGGGTGGTGCATTTATTAATTTCAAGAGATAAAATTAATTAAATATTTAAGTAACAAAACAAGGAATTTAAAGTTTCCCAAAAAGCATACCATTTATTACAAATACATTGGCTCAAAACTAAATTTGTGTAATACTTTGTGTATACAAAGTATAAATTTTATTATTTCGTTTTTCTACGGCAAAGAATTAAAGATTTCTTTTTAAATAGTGAATAGACAACATGTTTTTAAAATAAATGCATATTAATGATTGCAATACGTATGAGATGAGCTGCGTGATATGTATCATTAGATATTAATTTGGATTTTACTATCATGATCGCGCAGGCGGCTAGAAGAAAATATAATAATTATTGACGTAGCTAGCTTATGTGGCGAAATGATACTGGAATGTGTTGGCTGTTAAAAGTTCTTTTAAAATAAGGAAACATATGTCTCAAACTGCATTATAGTCACACTCGTGCTTGCAATCGGGAGGTTGCAGGCTCAGTGCCGACATAATGCGCTGGGGGAAGATGTTTGCAAGTATATCACCAGCCTCATTGGTGATGAATATTGGCTCAGCTCCTTGATGTCAAACATCCCACTTCAACTGCGGTTAGGTTAAGATCATGATTAGTATCGGCGCATAACACGAAAAGAAACTTATTAATGTATGATGATCATTATCATAACAATCATTAGGAAAAGTTAAATTTATGAGTATATACGTGTTATATATTTCTTCCAGGATTTTTTTCCCGAGGGGGGATTTATATCCCAGTGTTGCACTACTTCTACGTAAATTTCACTCAGCTGTGGCCAATAACAAGTATAAATAATNTTATTTTAAAATTGCGTGTTTAATGAATTATATACCACGGAACTGTTTTCAGAGCTGCCGCAAAAAGTCACACAACTTTTCGTGAATAATTGGCGGTACAAAAGAAGAGGAAGTAACTCATAATAATCGTTATATCAGCGCTGGTCGAAAAATCTCGTCTGCAGACGAGTTTTCTGCGTACAGTCGACTTGTGCGCGCGTCACATAAGATTGGTCAGCTCGCTACAGGTACGTATGTGCGCAGAGCCACAGCAGTACGCAACACTGACTGACATATTACTCACATCCGCAGCCAATCGCCTAACAGTCTAGGTGTGTGGCCGAACACTTTTATTCACACAAGGAAACCTTGGTGAGTTTTTAGTCATTCATGTTTGACAACTTTTTGCTGAACTATGCCTGTGCACTGTTTGAAATATTTTCCATGTAATCAAGGTAAAAAACTAGGGAGGAATTATAGAATAATTATCGTAAAATTACTGACACACAATTTTCTCAGGATTCCGTAAGTTTCACGCAGCTTTCTTTGAATTCACAATACTTTCCGCACATTCAGTAGTCAATTGTTTTTGTACTTCCCTTCTGTGAAGTGGGATTACAAAAAATTTAGTTTTATTTTCGTCATCCACGAGTTTCGCTGAGCATAACACGAATGAAATAGCTTAATATTATTTATAGTAGAGGATTTAAGCACCAAAGAAAAACCAAAAGTTAGTGGCATAACTAGTGAGTGTACCTTCCTCTACGTGGTTGCAAATATTGTTAATTAAGTTCTAGAAAGCAAAGAGGTTAGGTAGGCCTTGGCGTCTCGTTGACAGCAATATTAATACAGATGGAACCAGAAAAATATGCAATAGTGGTGAGACAATAACAAACATACACGCGTCTTACTCGGCACTCGAAACGAAAAAAACCTCGAACCATAAGCCGGCGTACAATCAAGTTCATTACGGAGGTGGGATCCGGAGCATCAACTTCGGTTGTAATCACTCTATGTTTTGAATGAAAGGGAGTTTTCTAACCTCAAATATGTACAGTGCCATCATTTTTAAAATACGTTTCTGAGCTACTTAAAACACATAGGTTCACACAGCGTACCATAGTGCTGGTTGCATTAAGAATGTTGTGGAAAACAGTAATTTTGTCCCTGAGATATGACATGAAAACTTTGTTTTGTTATTTATTGCTGTCTTACAAAATTACCTAAAAACAGGTTCTGTACACGTTGCTTCCAATAAGTACTATCAACATAAAACGTTTGGTGGAATTTTGTTAAATTATTTAATATAAATGACAAACTTATCAAAATACTTGCATAGCCGTCACTTTGCAAATCAATGTCTGACCCAACTAAAGTCATGTATGTTTCTTGATATATGACATAAATTTCTTTGATTCGTCCACTACTCCCTTAATAATGGCAGGCAAAAGGGGCTCCGTGTAGTAACATTTGATATTTTTAATATATGCTGTCAGCATACAAAGTTAAGTTGGAATCTGTTACATGTTTTTGACAGTATAGCATCCTAAGCTCAAATGGTTATGTTGCCGCTATTCACAAAAGAATGTTCGACATACTTAAAACATACCAGTTAACATCATCTGCCGCAGTACTACTTGTTTGCCAAATTTGGTAGGAATCGGTCAATTTTTTCCCGAGACATGTCATAAAAATTGTATTTATTCGTGTGGCGTTATCTTACAAAATGACGGACTAAAGTGGCGATGTCTGGACATATATGATACTTGTATTAGGTACTTTCACCACTCAAAATTTTGTCCAAATTTGGTTGAACGGTATCACAGATATATATAACAAACCCAAAAATAATTGTGTGGCTACCATTTTCAAAATAAGTACACAACAAATTCAACTCGCATACGTTTACATTGACTACCACAGTATTACTTACTTGCATAATCTGGCGATAACTGGTCAAGTAATGTTTAAGATAAGACGTAGAGTTTTGTTTTTCAAGTGGTATTATCTTTCATAATGTCTGTCCAACAACAATATATCAATAAATACAATGCCCACATGATGCACTGCCAACACACAAAATTTGGTTAGAATCAGTTAAATGGTTTTCTAGATATAACATATCCACCAAAATTTTATGATTACCGCTATTTTATAAGTAAGCCCCTGGTGTGGTAGAAAACTATAAATGTCGTATATCCTTACCAAGTACTATATGCTTTCTGAGTTTGGTGAAATGCGATTTACGCGTTCATAACTTGTACGGGGGACACACACAAACGCTCAAAACAACACACACACACAAATGTATACACAACACATACTGTATACACTCACAGACACACGGACAGGAAAGTTATCTCATCAGCCTTTCTTTCACCCGAAAAGTAGACTGAAAACTGTAGCCTATATATCACTTACCTACCATATCTGCCCGTAATCAGTGGATTTAAACAAATCATTCAAATGGTGCGACGCACACGATTTTTCCGTTTCTGATGTTAGAGTATTTGACGTTTTGCCGTCTGCTGAAGATTATAATTGTTATTTTGAGATTTCTAAATATACGTGCATGAGTGGCATGAATTTCCTAGTTACCGCAGGAACTAAGGCTGTCTGGTTCCACGACGAAGAACGTTTCGTGTGTGGCCTCGGTAGTATTTCCCGGAACCCGAAGTTATTGGGAATACGAAGGCGTTTTACATTTACAGGGCTCAGTTCAGTCTTCCACCCCCACGGACCACGTTTCTGTTCATTGATTGTACATTTCCGCAAGTATTCCTGTGAGTATGCGGAAGCTTATTACAGAGTAATGCATCGATATTCTGGCCTCGCCGACCTCTAACAACGATAGGTGTTAACAGTAGCAGGTACCAGACGTAGGACCCCCGCAGACTATAATCACACTATTGGCATGCCTGGCTTCATAGAGACCATTCATGCAGTTCTATATTATTAATTTCTATGTTCCTGATCAGATCTTTGACAAACCCGGAAATTAAAATTATAAAAAATAAACTAGATGAGTTAACTATAAAGTTTCATAGAGCCTACACTAGTCTTCTNCCCCGGAAATTAAAATTATAAAAAATAAACTAGATGAGTTAACTATAAAGTTTCATAGAGCCTACACTAGTCTTCTACTGTAGCAAATAGCTGACGAAAGGCACTTCAAAACTTCATATACGGTGACATTGTATTCGTTATTCGCTAACCGGGAAAATGTCGCATGCACGTTCGGCAATTGAGTCAGCGGGCTTTCGTGTTGTCCACGATTATCGCTGGCACACACATCTTCAAATGCGAGCGAGACACATGAAGATGGTTAGGGGATGGCTAACAGCTGAAATCATGATGCACTTGTGCTTTCCAAAAATAAACGCATAAGCCGAACACAATTAGAAATATTATGTTGTACATAATAGAAGAGTCTCCTTTGGAATTTGACAATTATTATGTGGGTGTATAACGCACTTCAAGTGTCCTTGATGGAGGTTACAAATTACGATGTTTAGTTATCTTCTTTGAGTATATGACTATATCATGACCACTGGACAGAAAAATGGGGAAAAGTTACCACTCGAAGTAATTAAAACAAAGTTTTAAAACAGTATAACATAAAACATGTAAAATAAGTTGTTAAAAACTTNTTACCACTCGAAGTAATTAAAACAAAGTTTTAAAACAGTATAACATAAAACATGTAAAATAAGTTGTTAAAAACTTTATGTTTGCAAAAGAAAATGTTTGTATAACAATACATTTATTTAGTGTTTTCTAATTTTATATGATATGTGCCTACAATTTAGACCCATTGTTTGAGCCACGCAAACAACCGATTACTTAACCCTCAAATTAATTACAAAATGTTTGGGGCCGCTAGCGAAAATTGAATATAAATTTCACTGTACAGCATGTTCGAAATTGTCATGGAATTTTGTTTGTACATACCCAAGGTTATTAAAATATAATTATTTACTGTTCATGTTTATAACTTCTAAAAAATTGATCATTTTCATTCTGTTATATAATTGTTTTTGTTTACATAGGTTTGTTTTGCCGAGTACATGTATATGATTGTGTGGTGTTGTGATTAACCGACGTGGCTTCACTGAGGGTTGGGACATTAAAGAAATATACGAGGAAATTTAAAACGAATTATGAAACTGCAAAACAAACGTAAAAACCTTGTTTTCTAAAACAAAAGGTAGGGCTAATAAGTTTTTCATGTTACCCATCGTTAAGGGTCACCATAAAGTTAATCGCAAAGTTACGTATATTTTGTACTGGGTTTTGGTCCTTGGATTATGGTAAATGCTGTCCTATTATTGTATGACATGCACGAAATATCCTACCTATTAGCCAAGGTATGCTTGGTGTTTCATTTACGGGTGGTGCATTTATTAATTTCAAGAGATAAAATTAATTAAATATTTAAGTAACAAAACAAGGAATTTAAAGTTTCCCAAAAAGCATACTATTTATTACAAATACATTGGCTCAAAACTAAATTTCTGTAATACTTTGTGTATACAAAGTATAAATTTTATTATTTCGTTTTTCTACGGCAAAGAATTAAAGATTTCTTTTTAAATAGTGAATAGACAACATGTTTTTAAAATAAATGCATATTAATGATTGCAATACGTATGAGATGAGCTGCGTGATATGTATCATTAGATATTAATTTGGATTTTACTATCATGATCGCGCAGGCGGCTAGAAGAAAATATAATAATTATTGACGTAGCTAGCTTATGTGGCGAAATGATACTGGAATGTGTTGGCTGTTAAAAGTTCTTTTAAAATAAGGAAACATATGTCTCAAACTGCATTATAGTCACACTCGTGCTTGCAATCGGGAGGTTGCAGGCTCAGTGCCGACATAATGCGCTGGGGGAACATGTTTGCAAGTATATTACCAGCCTCATTGGTGATGAATATTGGCTCAGCTCCTTGATGTCAAACATCGCACTTCAACTGCGGTTAGGTTAAGATCATGATTAGTATCGGCGCATAACACGAAAAGAAGCTTATTAATGTATGATGATCACTATCATAACAATCATTAGGAGAAGTTAAATTTATGAGTATATACGTGTAAATGTTTCTTCCAGGATTTTTTTCCCGAGGAGGGATTTATATCCCAGTGTTGCACTACTTCTACGTAAATTTCACTCAGCTGTGGCCAATAACAAGTATAAATAATNGGG
The DNA here is from genome assembly GCA_002778355.1 of Clitarchus hookeri. Classification (NCBI taxonomy): domain Eukaryota; kingdom Metazoa; phylum Arthropoda; class Insecta; order Phasmatodea; family Phasmatidae; genus Clitarchus; species Clitarchus hookeri. The sequence continues at coordinate 24,762 of NQII01005152.1, read as the reverse complement.
GATTTATATCCCAGTGTTGCACTACTTCTACGTAAATTTCACTCAGCTGTGGCCAATAACAAGTATAAATAATTATTTTATTTCTATGACTTGTGGAGTATGAACATACCCTAAAATTATTGGATGACAAGTATTCCTCAGTAACATGGATTCTCAGATTTCATTCGGACATTTATTTTTAAAAAGTTGGTAAACTTGTCTTATAATATTTCTCCAGCTGGGGTAGGGGGGCAGCAATCGGTATTGGGTGATGAGAGGGAGGGTGAAGACGACCTGGAGATACGTCTCGAAGAAAGTATGTTGTGAGGTAGGGGGCAATACCACTTTGAATTATCGAGGGCTAATTAAATGTCGGGTTCTCAGCCCGGCGCTCGCCATGCTTCCTCTCTCAGAGAGACACCGGTCCCCGTTAGAACTAGGGCTGAGTGGGTACAACTACTGGTCCTGGAAGGAGAATTAATTTCAGAATCAGTTTTTACCTGTGTATGGAATGGGTCCTCAGAAATCCTTCACAGAAGACGTTCGCCCTGCCGACTGAACAAGCATGCAGCACTTGCACGAAAACAGAATGGAGGCACTGCAAGGTGTAATTGAAATTAATTATAGTGGGTGACTGACACCTGAAATCTTGGAGCTATTCATACGTCGAAATTATTCGCTCGACGTAACGTAAATAGTAGCTTACGGGACACGCTTAAGTTGCTTCATAATTGCTCTTATTATTATTTTATACAGGTAACTGCTGAGGAGAAGATATGAACGATAATTTTGAGCAGTTGGTTACAGAGGTGGTGATGTTAGTATCAGTAAAATAAACGAGTTCAGAAGAAATATTAAACAATTCTCTGTGACTTGTAGACCCACAAATCTTCATTCAAAAACTTTTCTAACAATTTTTTTTACACCATTTATTTATAAAATTTGTTTTGGTATAATCACCACACTTGATTTTATGCCCGTAGCTTAAACTGAGTATTCTTAAACAACCGAGCGAGGTGGCGCAGGAGTAACACGATTAAATCGCGTTCGGGAGGACCCGGGTTCTATTCCCAGTTCGGCCATCCTGATTCCGGTTTTCCATGGTTTATCGAAATAACTTCAAGCGAACGCAATGATAATAACTTAACACGTACCAGAGCAGTTTTCTTCCACGTCCCTGCTTCTCTGAGTAACTGGCTCCGTTTTTATTGCCCTCGATGTTGACAAGACGTTAAGTCCTATCTACCTATTTACAAGCTAAGGAAACGTAAACTTATATCTGGATACCTCACACCCGTTAATGGCTTATTCAGGATTCCAACACGTAATTTCGTGATCCCAAACTACACATAGCCACCTAGGCCCCATTCAGAAAGCCAAAATCAGGAGGATAAGCCTCTTTAGAAAAGTGTATGTGTGTGTGTGTGCGCACGCGTAGTGGAATTAATTTCTGTGGCAATTTAAGGGGCTGTGGTGGCGCAGTAGGTAGAGTGAACAGGGTCCGATTCCCAGCGGGATCTCTCTGGATTATCACACGAGGGAATCGTGCTGGACGATGCTTCTGGTAAGCGGGTTTTCTCGGAGATCTACCTTTACCCCTGCCCTTGCATTCCAGCGCTGCTCCATACTCACTTCGCTCCACCCTCGTCGACTATCAAGACCCTGGTGTTAAAAGCCACCGGCACCTCTTACTCACTCACTCCGTGGCAATGAGTAGCATCCAAGTGCAAGAGGTTTCTCTTGGGGAAAAGCAACGTTAGTGTTCACATTTCACGTCGTACGCACGCGCGTGGAAAGGTTAAAGCCTAGAGGGGCCTTCTGACTGCAGCGAGCTGCGCAAAGCAGGTCGCCGACTTGACGTGTATACATCGCTGGCACGACCTTGAAGAATCAGAGGGGAAAAGGGGGTGTCCTCGAACCTCCTGGAGCCCGACCTCCTCGCAGCAAGAGCGTGAGGCAATAGTTATCACGGCCACTGGCGGCCCAGTGGGTTGACCAACTGACCAAAAAAAACTGCTCAAGCCTTCCGGCTGAAGGTCAGCCTCCTTAAAGGCCAGGGTAAAGTCATCCTCGAGACGGCAATAGAATACCATTGCCATTGGTAACAACCAACTAATTGAGGTTTGATACGGCGCGTAGCGATACGAATGTTTTATGATGCATCTGAAGCTCGTGTTGTGTTTTTTCAGTCAGTGAGGCAGGTGTTTATCAACAGGTGAACAACAAAACTTCGAAGCAACTCTCCACCGAGATTCTGTAGATTTATCATCATATTATTATGGCGGGAAGTTATTCTCGTATTCTCTAATTTATTTACTAATTAAGAAAGTAACTACATTATTTATGATAATGTGAGTGACTATTTCCAGATTATGTGGCAATGTTAATGTGTTTTATTTGACAAAAATATAAACATTATCACGTTTTTTTAACATTTGAAAAAAAATTAGTGAATCTTTTTCGGGTTTTCCACTGTAATTAATACTTAAAAATGTAATTAACTTTAAATAATTTAGAATGCAGTTCCATCCACAAATAAAGTACAATTTTTTTCCAGGGTTTTTAATATAAGCATATGTTGAAATGTAACACGCAGGGGCGACGTTCCTAGTAGAGGAAACAACTGAACCAACGCCCGAGAAAGCTCAGTACCAGATGTTTCCCAGGTAAACGTCACGTTCACCATGTGGGTGGACAAGCCCAGGAGGGGCATGCTGCAATGGCGTTTTTGTTGTCTGGAAGGCTGCATGGCGCAACCGGGATCAGCTTCTTCCTGGCTGGTTCAGACAGCCCCGCCGACGTACATTGTCGCCCTTGCAACGCGATTACAGCATGTGCATGAGACCAACAAACCGACAGGCAATCTCCATCCAAGGACGGCACGTGGGAGACGAACCGGCATGCCGCAGCGTCCAGGTAGCCCGGCAACCGGAACGGGAAAAGGTCTTCCGTGCTAGGACCATTGTGGTGTCTCACTCCGGCCACCGCCCACCGAAGCCTCAGTCACAGTCAGGAGAAGGAGAGTCTAATGGGCGGAATTATTCCTTTGTGATCTCAAGAAGTTGCGTCCCTAAAAGATAGATGCCTCTAGTTGTAACGAGTGTATTTCTTCAGCCAATTAGTTTCAGAGCAGAATAGTGATGCACGTGGTTTTAACGGCACTTACCGACAAATGTTTTTAAAGTTACATAATTATTTTTTTATAAACTGTGTTCTGTTCCCGGCTGTCTTTGAATTGATGGAATTTTACGTCTTGCACATCACATGACGAAATCGTGTTGAATGTATTGATGCAGAGCTATTTACTTTCAGGAAATAAGATATTTTCTCTTATTATAAAAACATGCCCAATATTTGAAAATAAATTATGACACTAATATGNCTTTCAGGAAATAAGATATTTTCTCTTATTATAAAAACATGCCCAATATTTGAAAATAAATTATGACACTAATATGTGATTATTCAAATGCTAGCGCTTAATAGTTGTACAATTGTGCACTGAAAAATAATAAATAGTAAAAGAAAATTTAAAGCAAAGGTAATCGATTATGTAGTCCAACGTTACCAAACATTGCATTAATCCAATTTGACAGAGCGAAAAAATTCGTTTCTAAAGTAAGTCGATACCTCTTTCAGCTCGCAGTTCCGTCTCCATAACACAGGTACCGCTAATGAACTAGTTTGAGTTGATTACAAGGTACTTTTCGCTCTATAAACCTCTTNTGTCTCCATAACACAGGTACCGCTAATGAACTAGTTTGAGTTGATTACAAGGTACTTTTCGCTCTATAAACCTCTTCAAAATATGGTCGTTTTTTAACATGCGATAGTAGTTTAACTTGTAGCCAATTTCGACATTAAATTCTACCTTACTAGTTATATTTGAGGAATGAAGTGTGAGTGATGAGATCTAGGTGGCTCTTAACATCGAGGTCTTGAGAGCCGATGTTAAATTTGAAATAATAGAGAACTGCATAACAGTTTTCCAAGAAATATATTTCTTAGCATTTTAATAATATAAATAATTATTTTAAGCTGTAGCCACATTATATTAATTTTTTTCAATTTTACGATTTGAACAAAAATATACAAATGTGTAAGTTGTGTGCCTTGCTTGACTCATTTATTAAAAATAATTTTACTTCGTTGCCATACTTTTATAGAAGATTACATCATACAACAGCGACTAAGATTGTAATATGATTAAAATGTAGAAAATATTTGTAGACTCTAGAAAAACAGCGAGTTAGTCCGTATTCATAAATTAGTAAATATGAAGAAGACCGACACTGAATATACTAGGTAATGATGATTTGACGTAGCGCCTTTAAACACAGGGTTCTTGACAGGTAAAAGCACTGGGGAATTCGTTTTATATTTAAATGTATGTCACGGGTAATCTTGTGTTCAAGACGCTCGACTGCCGACCCAAGGGTTGCCGGAACTATCCCACTCGCCTTCGGCATTTTTTTAATTGCGAAACAACCACCAAATAAAAAAATGTCCAGTGCTCCTAACTACCATTGATAGAACTAAACTCCCCGATGCTAGCGCGCCTCTGCAGGCGACGTTATTACCAACACACACACACAAAAATGGCCGCATCGATACCAGCGCACCCAGCTGCGAAAGGTAGGACTTAGCACACTGGTGGCGGGTGCGATGATTAAAGATGGCCTCCTACAGCAGACGTCTGGTGACCGGTGCGGAAATTAAATATGTAGGGCGTAAAAAGCAGGAGAGAGGAGATAGGGGTGGGAGACAAGAAGGAATGATAGAAGGCAAGAGAGAAAATACGAGACCAGGAAGAATATGAGATAACCAAGGGATAGAGCAGGCGTGGACGGGAATCCAAGATGGCGAGGTACGAAGGCAAGCTGGCGGGGGATTGACGTGTGCGCGATTAGCATAAGTGCGATTAGTATATGTACAATTATCATATATGTGTGCGTGATTGTTATTGCTGTCCTTAGAATACGCGTATTTATCATAGGTCGTCGAATATATGCTTAAAACAAGGTCGTGCATGAAGCCATAACGGTGCTATGAACTCAAACATTCTTCAGACAAGGTGGGTGGTGCTGGCATGGAATGACAGAGCGTGAAATGCTTGTAAATGGTTTGCACAATCCGGCTGGCAATTGCTCGGTTTCCACCGGATCCCACCGCATTGTGCAAGTGCCAGCCGCATTGAGCAAAACACATTTTTTGCGGAAAATTTTACTGGTTTTATGGGAAGTTTGAGAGATTTTTAAGGAAGTTCTGGTGATTTTGAGCATTTTTGAGGAAGAAAGGGATGTTAAAAGGGAAAAAAGGGCAATCCAAGATGGCCACACTTGCTTCGCAGCTCCGAATCCAGCATTCAGGTTCGCGTGAACCGCCATTTTCCAGCTACATTCTTCGAATAAAAAAGGTTACACTTAATATTTTCCGAAAACTTTGATGTCACAAAGAACGTATTTCCGTTTAGCTGCAACCGTAATAACAATTACTATGTAAGTTTTACAAAAGTAAAAAAAAATACACAACATAAATACATGCCATGGGCTACTGCTCGAAATATATGTAATCACCATATAACAGTTCATATCTTTTTTAAAAATATGTTACGAAGATGCAAAAATGTCTTTGTATTTAAGAGTATTTACATATATGTGTCTTGTTATTTGGTGAAATATGTGTCACTTAGCACTTATCCTAGGATTATTTTTCGTTTGTTTAACGATCATTGATTCTTCTGTCTGTGACTAAATTGGGACAGTCCGTGTGTCGTTTCAGCTCCATCTTCTTTTCAATGTCGTATCTATGGATGACATCAGCCACTGTATGTCTCTTCATTAGCAGCATTGCTACAACGTTTCTAATGCTCTTGCCTTTTTCGTGATACCATACCACTAACTGCTTTTGAATTAATTTCGTCTCCCTTCCCTTCGACGCCATACTTTCGTTTCAACGAAAGCACAATCAGTATTAAACTCTTTCACGTGACTGGAACTGTGCATCTTCAAAGAAACTGTTACCAGGGGCTGTACAAAGCAGAATGAGAAGCAGTGTCAGTATTATTATCTTGAGCTAGAAACTGTAATTTTTAATATTTGTATATAATATATTTGCGTGCCTTCAACCATTGATACAATGTTTACTTCGTTATACAGATTTTAATTGAACATATAAAGTCTGTTCACGATAAAGTGAGAACTTTTGAAATCAACCTTAGCAAAAAGTCACTGCTCCTTCGGGCATATATGTCCACGGGCGCACTGAGTGGCATGCGCCCAGTAAAGTTGGTAACTATGGAGGGAAAGTAGTTCCATATCTTAACGTCGAATCAAAGGTGTTAGGTAACAATTTCTGATAACTTAAATTATTTCTTCATCTTTCTGATTTTTTTAATCCATAGAAATGTAAAAATGAGCAGTTTTTATAATGTTTTACTTTCCTGATAATCTCACAGTTTCACTTGACCGACGCATGAATAAAGTGTTGAGGCCCATGGCGATGTTAATTTTATATACGGCGGAAAAATACACAGCGTGCATACAAAGAGATCTTGAGATCAAAAGTGATCTGTTTACCGTGAACAGCCTATAACAGTATTAAGTAACAAGTGTTCGATAAATTCCGTTAATTTTTACGCTGGTGGGGCTAATCCAGTGCAAGGAACTGACAGATGTGTTAAACAACACTTATTTAAAATTACTGTACGCGCACCCATGTTTCACCCATAATTAGAAACTGGAGCTTCACTCTCTTATGGTAACATCCTGATGTCACGAATCACAAATTTCATTTTCAATCAAAACAGCTGAGGTTAATTGGCGATGGTTTCTCATAGAGTTTCCGAACGTTTTGTAATAATTATTTCAATAAGTAATCCTTGTTTGCCAGTGCATTTTTTTAAAATAAAAGAGGTCGCGTCGAATTCAATAGTCAAATACACAAAGTATGAACATCCATAAAATTGAAAATTTTATGCGTGAAATACATTTATACGGTTTATTCAAATTACATTTCCATTGCATACTTACCCGTTTAGATGCTATCTGGTTACAAGCTTTAAGTTATCAAGGGCGCTGACATATGCCAGCGGAGGTATCTTTAAGTGTAGGTTGTTCGTGGTAAAAGGAACACTTTGGAAAGCCGTGCTAAAGATCTACTTGTATTCACATTGTGTATCCCTCCACCATATGGGAAATTAACATTGCCATGGACCTACTCACTATTCACGGGTCGGTGAAACGAAACTGTGAAATCTTTATTAGAGTAAATATTTGACAAATTTGCTTATTATTACGCGTACGTGTGTTACAAAGTGAACGTAAAGAAAATAATCTCGGTATTCACAAATGTTTATCAAACATTTTTAATTCTACGGTAAATCATGGAACTACTTTCCTTCCATCGTTACCAACTTTACCGGGTGCATGCTAGTCAACATTCCCGTTAAAATATATGCAGACAGGGGGAGTGACATTTTTCAAAGGTTAATATCACAAGCTCTCAGTTAACAGTGAACGGCCTATAGTGAGCGAGTAGTTGGTAAATAAATGAATAGTATTTTCCAGACAATATTTCCTGGTTTCATTCTAATAAGGCACTTTTATAATGCTCTCATCTACCTAGTAACAATTCCACAGTCCCGTGTGTGTGTTACAGACTTCATAAAATCTTTCGAAGCAAACATTTTACCTTTTAAATTATTTCTACATNGCAAACATTTTACCTTTTAAATTATTTCTACATACTTAAAAACTTATATGTATATGCCTGAGAAATATACAATCGTTTTAAATGTTTTCTTTTTCATTGAAAGAAACACAGATTATCACGTGTTTAAAGTATACACTGTCACATGAAAATATTTTTTTTTTACATTTATTTAAGGTTTGGTTACATGCATTATGATATTTTATTGCGGTTAAATGAGATGGAATGGTCTTGGAATGGGCTATATAATTTTACTCTGTTTTCATTGGAATGAAAATCTTTAAATAATAATTAACTTATTTTAGCGAGTTAGAGAATTCTGCAATGCTTTTGAGAAATGGGCTACTTCCCATACTTCAAAAAGCTTTAATGCATTTTATGGATTTTGAAGATTGTAATGGACTGATTGCTGTTGAATATATACCAAATCGAGTATAAAAATTTTAGGGGGAAATTGTAATAGTTAAAAGTGACAGACTAATTCAAAAATTTAACAGCCAGTGAACGAAGAAAACAAATGAAAACGTAAATAAATATATACATATATTCTAAAAGAAACAATCTATAAAAACTTGAAAGACATTATGATTTTAAGACTTTGATTACATAGTTGTTGTTGTTAATACTTAATTGACGTTTAGCCAACTTTATTTATACTAACATTTTCCATTTTCTAGTTTTTAAGGGAAATTTTAAGAATTAGAACATTTATGATTGTAATTAGATGGAACACGACGTTACTCAGTAACTTCGAATACATCAAGGAAACTTCAACATGACTCAGTTAAACTACTCGTTTTTTTTTCATAGGAGTGAGGGAGCTAGAAGATTGTAAATAAGTTGAAATGCTAATAGTAAAATTTGTTTCTCATAATACAATGTATTACTTTACTATTAAGTTTCATGGTTTTCAAGAAGCAACTCATTTATAAAGAAACAAAATTAAATTTTAAATGTTTTTGCATTAAACCATAATGCGTTAGTAGTATAATAAGAGCAAATTTGTGTTCAGTGACTGAACTAATATATTAAAACTCTCCGAATGTTTTATGTGTACACTTATTCACATAAATAGACTTAGGCACATGTCAAGCGCTTTAATATTTATGTACTTCGATATATTATGTAAATAAATAAATTGTTCTTGAAGCCATCAAGGTACAGTCACATCACGCACAACTGTGATGTTTCATGAAAACTTGAAAGTACAGGAAAATTTCACAGAAGGTTTAAATTCGAGGAACACGAACAGAAAACACACAGTAAAGAGCAAACCTGTCTTAGCGGCAGCTAACGAGCGATTACTCGTCATGTTGGTCTTTTTCTGTTCACTGTGTACGAGTGTTTCCTTAGTGCAGCAGCCCTGCAGCTGACTACATGTCGAGATTGTAAAAGGGTGCCTCGCCACTTGTTTGTGAATGGCCGCGAGACATCGAGTACCCACAGGCACCACGGTGGTTGATGGTTATTGCTGCGCGCACTGAGTGTGTACAGTATTGAGCAAGTAACACGTCACCGTGCAACAGCTTGTGAGCAGACACCAGTAGATCGCCGAAAGGACCCCTCCCACAGCTCTTGAAGCAGACGATCTCCGACGGAGGCGGCCCTAGAGAGGCCCGTTATAAAACATCTTCTTGAAGCGGATGGTCTTCAACCGTGGCAGCATGTAAAAGCGAAGAGGGGTGGTCTCACACAGCTTCTTGTAGCAGATGATCTCCAATGGAGATGTCCTGGAGGGACCATTTCTCATATATCCTTGAAGCAGATGATCTCGGATGGAAGCGGTCCTGACGGGTCCCTTTGAAAACTCCTTGAGGCGGATGATCTCCAGGGGTAGAGGCGGGGTTTGGGGGAGGGGGAAGCACTTCTCACATCTTCTTGAAGCAGATGATCTCTGACGGAGACAGCCTAGGAGGGGTCCCACTCACAGCTTCTTGAAGCGGATGATGAGGGTGCAGATGGCCATGAAGGCGGCGATCCAGACGAAGGAGGCGACAAAGCCAAGGGCGACCTCGGGGTGGGCCAGCCCCCAAGCGCGGCTCATCACAGCCCGCATGGCGCGTATCGGCAGCGTCAGTGGCATGGCGAAGGCGACGTACCTCAGGGCGGCGTTCATCCCTTCCAGCGGCCACACGATGCCTGAACACACACATCACACACACACACACGTCAACGCACTGCTACAACTGGTTCGTCGTTCATGCTCTTCACGAGTCCAACATTATTTTCTATATTAATCACATTTAATATTATTTGTGGCGTGATATCAAATACTATAGCGTTAAAAGTAAAAGAAAGGAAAATTAATTTTTAAAATTTAAACTTCGTGAATTATGAGAATTGTATTATTCTTTTACGAAACAAATTTCAAAATGATACCCAAATAGAGATTTTCTCTACAGATCGAAATCATTGTTGATATCACGGAAAAGCATTTTTTTTCATTGAAATTCATAAGGTGATTTTACCGTAGATTCTGTTCCAGTTTTATGGTAAACTTCAAGTATAAAATGAAGGTAGGCTTAACAATCTATTGGTAGGCGACCCAAATGGTGCACCCTTTTGGATTTTTTTCTTCTTTTTGGCTTTTCGTTAAGACATAACACCACCTACGTAGTTAGGTTTTTCCACTAACCCAACAAGGCCGAGATATGTTGCAACCATTGTACCCCCCCCCCCTCCGCCTCCCTTTCCCTTCCTCTTCTTCGCCACAAAAAATTATAATTAATTTCAATAGTTACAAGTAGAGAAGTGAACAAAACCGAAAAGGCANTCTTCGCCACAAAAAATTATAATTAATTTCAATAGTTACAAGTAGAGAAGTGAACAAAACAGAAAAGGCAAAGAAAAAATGCTAAAATTTACGGATGAATCCTCTCTAATTGGGCACTACTAAAATACACTTCTGAAAACCATTCCTCCCTGCAATTGTAGGTTCTATAAAGAAAATACTAAAACGATTGCTATCAGTAACGCTGGCAGAGAATGAGGAAAAATTATTGTTCGGCTTACTTAAATAGCAGTGTTTAGTTTGCTGACCACTTAAGAAGTTTACATTTTTATACGCATTATCATAGGAACTGGCGGGATATACATTGGCATGTCATCGACGGACGTAATCTTAGCCACTGCATCCATTGCAATGTTAATCCTTACGTTGCACACAATTAGCAGAAAACGTGAGGAAACTACGGTTTTCAGATGTTCAGTTAACCGCGAAGAACTACAGACCATCATGCAAATTATTAGCTTCAGCTCTGACCGCTTACGCTTTTATTTGTTTAACCCTTTCTCAAAGTTTTCTTTGTTTTTTTCTATTCGAAGACAGTAAGAAAAATGTGATTTCAAAATGTTATTATACAAAAAACTGTAAAATTGTGTTTCCTGTTGTCTGCAGATGTGACGGCGTTTGGAAAGAACGTTAAATAATCAGTTTTATTGCTGGTCAACGCATATTGTTAACGAAACGATATTTCATGATGTAACGTAAACACTATTTGGAGTTATACAAAAAGATAAAGACTTTAATTTTCAGGCTGTTAAAACTACAATACTAACCAAATATATGACAACGTGGAACATTCAACTTCTGTAAAGTTTGCTACTGATTTTCTAAAAGCGACATTATAGTGTCACCTCGTTAAGTATTAGTCTAACAGGTTTACTCTGTGAGGCAAGACGCCTGCACCCGTCTCCAGCGTTCTGGTCATTGAGGCGATACCGTATTATATGCACCTACCAGCTTCACCCTTAAAGTTTCATTATTCATTGTCTTACTCCCACAAATAAGCCTCAAGTAAGGCAGGACCCTAAAAGAGTTATGTAAATCTGCAAAATTTGCAGTAGAGCTGCAGTGAACACTATGCTCGAGTCAGTGTGACTGTTTTAAAAAATACTTATATTAACGCTCGGTAAATTATTATTTCCAAGAAGTTAAATCCTTGCCGCTTGGGCCAATAACAAATATTTATATCATGCGCCTTTTTTTCAAATTGAAATATTTTGATTTGTTGCTGTGGATATAAGCCCTAAATATGGACGGCTGGTAAGATCCAGGATAGCTCGATGTCAAGTCAAAATTAAAATTAAGCATGGCGATTATAACGTCAATAATGTAATCGAAATCTAACTGAATATGTATATTATCGACCGTGTAGAGACAGGCCTCTTAAATGTGTGAATTGGGTAGAAAGAACTTTCCAATGTGTGCGAGTCAAATTTTATCCGCGCAGGGAAGTAACACGTGTGCTAGCGCTACCTTTGTTAGCTATTCGCCACTAGAATTTGTATTTTTCATCATCTGAGAAGAAACATTCAAGCGCCGCTATCGCCGATGCCCCTAATTTATTTCTATAGCTTGTAATTATTTGTGCCGTATTATAGAGATCTCAGTTCTCCTCTGGCACATTAAGAAATAAAACATAACTAACACTTATACACTGAAGAGCCAAAAAAACTGGTACACCTGCCTAATATCGTGTAGGGCCCCCCGAGCACGCAGAAGTGCCGCAAGACGAAGTGGCGTGGACTTGACTAATGTCTGAAGTTATGCAGTAGGAAATTCGCACCATGAATCCGCCAGGGCAGTCCAAAAATCCAATCGGCGCCAATTTGAGAAAGGGTTGCACGTCTGTCACGTTTAATGATTCTCGTCAGTTGCCGTTTGTCCCGTTCTTTCGCGATCTTTTTCCGGCCGCAGTGATGTCGAAGATGTGAAGTTTTGCCGGATTCCCGATATTCGCGGTACACTTGTGAAATGGGCGTTCGCGAACATCCAAATGTTATCGCTACCTCGGAGATGCTATGTCCCATCTCTCGTGCGCAGACTATAACACCACGTTCAAACTCACTTAAACCTTGATAACCTGCCATTGTAGCAGCAGTAACGATCTAGCTGCCGACCGCATCGCGTTACTATGATTGGTTACATACCTCTGCTATTTGCACACGCACGCCTATACCAGTTTTTTTGGCTCTTCAGTGAGCATGTCAAAGTCAGGCAGTAAATGTTCTACAAATAAGTTATCTCAGGAGATACATTCATTACCTATCATTAACTGTCGTGACTTCGTTGTTTTTACTCGTGTGTTCATTTCGGTAGCCGCAATGGAAATAATGCCTTTACTTTTGAAATAAAACCGACATTCGCTTTTTCGCCCCTTATGAAACTTTATAAACTGATATACTTTCCAGCCTTGGAAAATTACATAAACATTGTTTTTTGAAAAAGTATATAACACAAAAAAAAAACAGATACAGGAATGAGTGTGAGCGAAGAGAGCTAGGTGGCTGTTAATATCTAGGACTTGAGAGCCGATGAGGGTGAAGTGAGTTATGTATGGAGCAGCGCCAGAATGCAAGGGTGGGGAAAACGGGATATCCCCGAGGTAACTCGCTGGCCAGTGTTATCGTCCGGCACGATTCCCACATGTTAAACTGGGAGCTACCCAGCCGAGAATTGAGCCTGGTTCGTCTAGATAGAAGATGATTAGCCTAACCAATACACCACCGCGGCCTCTCGGATACGGGAGAGATTGTGGCTGTTACTCTGGTGTATTCTGTCTCGTAGAACTTTCGTTGAGTTGGTGACAAGCCAGAAATCTTCCGAGTTCAGTTTGACATTCTCTTTACAGACACCAGCTGTGATTTCCCACTCTGTGATATAGGAAATCAAAACAATACTTTCAGGCTGTATAAAGTAATTAAAATTTTCGTAGAGTACGTTTCACAAATTATAATTCATGANCGTCTAGATAGAAGATGATTAGCCTAACCAATACACCACCGCGGCCTCTCGGATACGGGAGAGATTGTGGCCGTTACTCTGGTGTATTCTGTCTCGTAGAACTTTCGTTGAGTTGGTGACAAGCCAGAAATCTTCCGAGTTCACTTTGACATTCTCTTTACAGACACCAGCTGTGATTTCCCACTCTGTGATATAGGAAATCAAAACAATACTTTCAGGNCTTTGACATTCTCTTTACAGACACCAGCTGTGATTTCCCACTCTGTGATATAGGAAATCAAAACAATACTTTCAGGCTGTATAAAGTAATTAAAATTTTCGTAGAGTACGTTTCACAAATTATAATTCATGAATTTTAGTTTATATTATCAAGACTATGTGTATATATTCTTTAAATTGAAATTTGAAGCATCTACAACAACGATCCATTGTACGAACATTTTGTTAATATTGCTCACGAAGTGTAAAATCTGCATAGATCACGACGTACAAACAGCGCAAAACACATTATAAACGCATGCGGGATTTTAACCCCAAAAAAAAACTCACTCAGAAAGTTGAACATATTTTTTCAGTAAACTATCAGTGATGGAATATATGATCCTGGATGGTTTCCACGGCACAGAGGCCATGTAAATATATACTTCTAATTGCAAGAAAATTTGGTTATGTTGGTACTCACCACAGAGGTAAAGCATGGGTTGTATGCTTCCTGAAGCCACCACTGTCGCCGTCACCTCATTCTCACAGGCGGCTGAGATCACGAAACCTTCAACAATTATTAAACACTACTTTATATCATAGTGATTTCCCTTATTTTAACCAAATAATAAAGCGTAACTTTATCTTTCAGCATTTGTTATAAAAGTATATAGAAATTTGCTTATAAATATGCATGGAATTTAATACATATGCAAGAGTGCGTGATAAAAATTATATTTAAAATCAATGTTTGTCAAGATAACCACTGCGAATATTGAACGAAACCGTCAAAACGTTCACTTGTGAAACCATAGCTTCTCTGTAGTTATCAAATTACCNCCACTGCGAATATTGAACGAAACCGTCAAAACGTTCACTTGTGAAACCATAGCTTCTCTGTAGTTATCAAATTACCCGTACCGGTTGAGTATGTAATAAATACGTTTCTACGAGTTCAGTTCATATAGTTTACACACGACAAGTTAAATTATATTTCTTAGGTTAAAATAAAAATACGTTATTTTTATATCAATTTTCTTAAACTTGGCAAATAATAACGTATTACGAAAAAGGTGGAACCAAATGATAACTGGAGATATCATTGTACAGCAGCCAAGATGATCTGCATTAATATAATTTCAAGGGTACAGCTTATAGCCTATTCGCGGTGTCTTCACACTTTTTGAATCAAACCTTTGAATAAACACCCCATGTACGACGTGCTTAGTTATTTCCTAATTACGTCGAGCATCACAAGCTTTTTATACTTGTACCAACATAAAAGTACTTTATTTTATTGTTAAATCAAACTTTTATTTACATTTTAGACTACAATATTTAACTTATAACTAATACGAAAAAAGACCGAGAGAAAATAGGTGTGTTGGTAATGCCTAGTAAGTAACAGTTCTTATGCAAGACGTTATTACGCAGAGGGCCCACGAATGCGGTGCGTTGGCCCTCTGGTCTAATATTCTTTGTTTTAATGAGACGGAGGAATATCCTGGAAGCAGAACATTAGCNCCACTGCGAATATTGAACGAAACCGTCAAAACGTTCACTTGTGAAACCATAGCTTCTCTGTAGTTATCAAATTACCGTACCGGTTGAGTATGTAATAAATACGTTTCTACGAGTTCAGTTCATATAGTTTACACACGACAAGTTAAAATATATTTCTTAGGTTAAAAAAAAATACGTTATTTTTATATCAATTTTCTTAAACTTGGCAAATAATAACGTATTACGAAAAAGGTGGAACCAAATGATAACTGGAGATATCATTGTACAGCAGCCAAGATGATCTGCAGNTATCATTGTACAGCAGCCAAGATGATCTGCAGTAATATAATTTCAAGGGTACAGCTTATAGCCTATTCGCGGTGTCTTCACACTTTTTGAATCAAACCTTTGAATAAACACCCCATGTACGACGTGTTTGGTTGTTTCCTAATTACGTCGTGCATCACAAGCTTTTTATACTTGTACCAACTTAAAAGTACTTTATTTTTTTGTTAAATCGAACGTTTATTTACATTTTAGACTATAACATTTAACTTATAACTAATACGAAAAAAGACCGAGAGAAAATAGGTGTGTTGGTAATGCCTAGTAAATAACAGTTCTTATGCAAGACGTTATTACGCAGAGGGCCCACGAATGCGGTGCGTTGGCCCTCTGGTCTAATATTCTTTGTTTTAATGAGACGGAGGAATATCCTGGAAGCAGAACATTAGCAGGGCTTCAGAGAAGTTTGAAGTAACACGAAAATTCGTGCATTCCTTACCGCTAGCTAAATATTTGTATTTAGTCAGACGTTATAAAAAAAATCTCAATTTGTATTCCTATTTATTATTTATTTCTACATGTCAGAATAAGTTACGATTGTGTTGAAATACAAGATAGATTATCATATCAGATTTTTAGATTCAAAACCAATGCAGGTTTTAGGCGAAATGAAAGTACGCCTGTACTAGAACATGATGTAAATTAGTTATTCGCACTAATTGATGTTTTGTCTGATAGCCCCAGAACAGTTCAATTTGACGGGGATGAAAGGCGTTCATTGCAGATGAAAACACTGCCGCAATCACTTAAGCAGATGCTTGTTAAAGCGCTGATATTTCCCCACTTTGATTATTGTGACGTAGTTTAAAACGGTTTGAGATTTAATATTTCCAGAAGGCTGCAAAGGCTACAGGAATGTGTGTGTGCGCTTTGTATATAATTTAAAAACTAGTGAACATGTGGCTCCTTGTTACAAAAAAAAAATGCTTGGCTTAATATAGACAATATACGCAACTTTCACACCCTACACCTGTTACCTAAAGTGCTGCGAACCGATCATTCACTCTACCTTGCCTCCCGTTTTCAATTGATATATTTCTGTCACAATCACGAGACTCGTTCTCGTTCAGCAAGTACACTTGACGTTCCCCATCACAGAACTAATTTCTGCTCCTGCTCATTTACAGTTAATAGCTGTCGCCTCTGGGACGTCTTGGAACTGCAACTCACGCAAGCATAGTCGGTCAAAACCTTCAAAACTTCAGTATGCAAACATTTCTTTACGCTAGCTCATCAGTTCTATTTATCTCATGCAATAGTTGCGTATGTATGCAATTGTGTTTTTAATTTTTAGTAATTACGTTTTGTGGCCTATGTTCACGTATTTAATAGGTTAATAATCTTATTATTTTACATTATAAATTTGTGTGGTTCTGTGGAAGGGAAGGCATTTTTGCCTAAAGTGCTCCGTCAAAAAAAAATTTATTAGAATCAAATAAATAAAGTAAAACCTTACCCAGGCACATGCCGCATNGCAGTCGAACCGGTACACGAAGATGCCGAGGACAATGAGCAGTGTCGCCTGTCCGCACATCAGCACGGACTGCGACAGGAAGTAGCCGAAGAAAATTTCGAACGACTTAACACCTGCAGAAACAAAAATTGAAAAAAATATGTATTATTACTTTTATTTTTAATGCTAGCACAAGGGTGTGAGCATCACTGAATAAGCACTGGCAGAACTCAGAAAAAAAAATTTACTTGTATCTTCCAAGTAACGCAGATTTACTTATCATGCACAAGAATAAATGATTCTGCATCAACATCGATTCCTTTATTTTTAATTACAGGGGATTAAAGAAAATCGCCTTGCGAGTGCCTCGGCAAATTTTAACAAAACATTGCTTCCGGTTGGTCTACGCCGCCAGAGCTAGTTATCGCCAATTTTTCTGTGGAAACTGGAATTATTTTCACCGTTTTCAAACAATGGTATATGATTTAACGGCCATTAAATACACTGAAAATCTTGCTTGTACAGTTTGGTAGGTGTTTGGGTCGGACAGTGAGGCGGTTGGAGAGTCGTGTGATGGGTTCGTGACGGAGGTGGATGTTGAGGGTGGTGAGCTAATGGCGAGGCTAGAAAGTAAGGTGGTGGGTTTGTGACATGGGTGGATGCTGGTGATTGCACAGCTATGGTGATTAAATGGTGAGGGAGGTGGATATTCGAATGGTTCGATGGTGAATATGCATTGGAGGGGGAAGGGTGGGGGGAATTTGTGTTACGAAAATCCATTAATTCGGTTTGAGGGGTGGGGTGCCTCGGCAGTTTAATCGACTATATTTTCAACGAATAATTGGCACGGAGGACGAGGGAAACCGACTAATCATTCGCCTGCTTATCGTCGTACAAGGAAGTGGCCTTGTCCCAACATTTTTACGAGAATCTAGCCCTCAAGGTTACAATCATCCAACGTAGTATTGACATCATTAATGAAATATTTTCCTCAATTTTTATAAATTCTTTCTTTTAATTTTCAAGTTCAAGATTAAGGTCGTCCACACCCAACCTGTTGTTCGGGGTCAGTAATTTAATTTGTTTTTAGGGATTTATAAGTTTTTGTTTCCTTACTATTTTACGAGTTTAAAGTGACATACGTCAAGTTCAAGGTCACCCATCTACAGCATGGTGGCCAGAGTTATTAATGTATTTTTTCCTCAATTATTTTTCTTTCTTTTCGATTTTTGCGAGTTTTCTATATGTTTCAAATTTTTAGGTCACTGAGGTCAATGTCATCACTATCAAACATAGATTTTGGTGTCAGCAAAGTAAACAAACATAACCGGTGATATGGGAGTTTTTAAAAAAAAATTTAAAACTTTTTATATATTTTTTTAATGATTTTCCCCGACTTTTTTTTACGAAAGGGAGGTTAGCTGGAGTGAGAAAGGGGGTCGGCGGAGGCTAGGGGTGTGATGAGATGGAGAGGTTGGTGATGGGGGTGTAGGTTTTTGATTGAGG